>JAYKKI010000050.1:1055000-1195000 GCA_039881145.1 Druceiella hillmani | reverse complement strand
TTGACTACACTTATATTGCTAAATATTTGAATGGTTTTACGTAGTGGATATATTAGGTATCATTAAATTTTTTAAACTTCGTGTAAAGTATAAATATTATTTATAATTTCTATATACTTTTCATAAGATCAATATAAGTTTTGGCAATGAGACATCAAAGCTCATAAATTGTGCCGAGTAAATGGATAGTCAAACTTATTTTTTCTATTATAGGTCATACTTTGCGGGTAGTCCCATATAAATATGATCAGGAACTGATAATCAGCTACAGAGACCTCATAAAGAACATCTCAACGAATGAGAGTGCAAGGCCCCTTAAGTAGAAAGTAGTGATAGAACTCCTTAATGGCGAGTTTCAACTTATTTGCTTTATGTTGATACAGTATATAGTTAAACTAAAATGTGAATTTTCAAACAAGCACAATCGGGAATGCGCTGTGTTCTCAGCAAGCGCCTGGGATTCTTTCTTTGCGCGGTGATACACGCCCGTCCGTCCCAACGGACCAAGGACAACTACCCAGAGCGGACTTGGCTCTGCCCGCCTATTACCTCCGAACGCACTTTCGTGTACAAATATATTTTCGATAGTTTGAACTTGGCATCTGGAACATTTATATACAACACAAATTAATTTTCACATTTTTTTTATATAAAATATTAATATTAAACAATCACAATTGATGATTTGCCGTGTTCTCAGCAAGGCCGTGAGATTCTTTCTTTGCGCAGTGATACGCGCCCGCCCGTCCCAACGGACAAACGACAACTAATCAGAGCGGACTTGGCTCTGCCCGCCGATTACCTCCGAACGCACTTTCGTGTACAAATATACTTTCGATAGTTTGAACTCTAAGCACCTGGAACATTATTTTAAAACACAAATTGATTTAATACTTTTTTTTATGTGAATTTAAAAAAAATCACAATCTGGAATGCTCTGTGTTCTCAACAAGCGCCTGTAATTCTTTCTTTGCGCAGTGATACACGCCCGTCCGTCCCAACGGACAAAGGACAACTAACCAGAGCGAACTTGGCTCTGCCCGCCTATTACCTCCGAACGCACTTTCGTGTACAATTATATTTTCGATAGTTGTAACTCTAAGCACCTGGAACATTATTTTAAAACACAAATTAATTTTACACTTTTTTTTATGTGAATTTAAAAAAAATCACAATCTGGAATGCTCTGTGTTCTCAGCAAGCGCCTGGGATTCTTTCTTTGCGCAGTGATACACGCTGGTCCGTCCCAACAGACAAAGGACAACTAACCAGAGCGGACTTGGCTCTGCCCGCCGATTTCCTCCGAACGCACTTTCGTGGACAAATATATTTTCGATAATTTGAACTGAGTATCTGGAACATTAATATACAACATAAATTAATTTTCACATTTTTTTTGATAATAAAACATTAATTTTAAATAATAACAATTTAAGATTTGTCGTGTTCTTAGCAAGCTTGTAGACTTATTTCTTTGCGCAGTGATACACGCTCGTCCGTCCCAACAGACAAAGGACAACTAACCAGAGCGGACTTGGCTCTGCCCGCCGATTTCCTCCGAACGCACTTTCGTGGACAAATATAATTTCGATAGTTTGAACTGAGTATCTGGAACATTAATATACAACATAAATTAATTTTCACATTTTTTTTGATAATAAAACATTAATTTTAAATAATAACAATTTAAGATTTGTCGTGTTCTCAGCAAGCTTGTAGACTTATTTCTATGCGCAGTGATACACACCCGTTCGACCCAACGGACAACGGACAACTAACCGGAGCGCGCTTGGCTCTGCCTGCCGATTATCTCCGAACACTCTTTCGTATACAAATATATTTTGGATAGTTTGAACTCTGAACATTAATATACAAAAAAAATTAATTTTTACAAAATATTAATTTTAAACAATAACAATTGATGATTGGCTGTGTTCTCAGTAAGCCGGCAGGATTCTTTCTTTTCGCAGTGATACACGCCCGTTCGCCCCAACGGACAAATGACAGAGCCCAACGGACAGAGAACAATGCCCAACGGACAATGAGCGGACATGGCTCTGTCCGCCGATTACCTCCGAACGCACTTTCGTGTACAAATATATTTTCGATAGTTTGAACTTGGCATCTGGAACATTTACATACAACACAAATTAATTTTCACATTTTTTTATATAAAATATTAATATTAAACAATCACAATTGATGATTTGCCGTGTTCTCAGCAAGGCCGTGAGATTCTTTCTTTGCGCAGTGATACACGCCCGTCGGCCCTAACGGACAAATGACAACTAAACAGAGCGGACGCGGCTCTCCTCGCCGATTACCTCCGAACGCACTTTCGTGTACAAATCTATTTTCGATAGTTTGAACTTGGCATCTGTAACATTAATATACAACACAAATTAATTTTCACATTTTTGTTGGTATAAAATATCAATTTTAAACAATCACAATTGATGATTTGCCGTGTTCTCAGCGAGCCCGTGGGATTCTATCTTTGCGCAGTGATACACGTCCGTTCGCTTCAACTGACAAATGAGAACTAACCGTCGCGTGCTTGGCACCGCTCGCTGATTACCACAGAATTTTTAACGGGTTGAAGTCCGAGCACCTGGAACATTATTTTGAAACACAAATTAATTTGACACTGTTTTTTTATGTGAATTTAAAACAATCACAATCGGGAATGCTCCGTGTTCTCAGCATGCGCCTGGGATTCTTTCTTTGCGCAGTGATGTACGCCCGTACGTCCCAACGGACAACTAACTAGAGCGGACTTGGCTCTGCCCGCCCATTACCTCCGAACGCACTTTCGTGTACATATATATTTTTAAAACACAAATTAATTTAACACTGTTTTTTTTATGTTAATTTTAAAACAAACACAATCGGGAATGCGCTGTGTTCTCAGCAGCTCCTGGGATTCTTTCTTTGCGCAGTGATACACGCCCGTCCGTCCCAACGGACAAGTAACGAGAGCGGACTTGGCTCTGCCCGCCGATTACCTCCGAACGCACTTTCGTGGACAAATATATTTTTGATGGTTTGAACTGAGCATCTGGAACATTAATATACAACATAAATTAATTTTCATATTTTTGTTGATAATACGATATTAATTTTAAACAATAACAATTTAAGATTTGTCGTGTTCTCAGCAAGCTTGTAGACTTATTTCTTTGCGCAGTGATACACGCCCGTTCGACCCAACGGACAATGGACAACTAACCGGAGCGCGCTTGGCTCTGCCTGCCGATTACCTCCGAACACTCTTTAGTATACAAATATATTTTCGATAGTATGAACTTTGAACATCTGGAACATTAATTTACAACAAAAATTAATTTTTACAAAATATTAATTTTAAACAATAACAATTGATGATTTTCTGTGTTCTCAGTAAGTCGGCAGGGTTCTTTCTTTACGCAGTGATACACGCACGTTCGCCCCAACGGACAAATGACAACTAAGCAGAGCGGACATGGCTCTGCCCGCCGATTACCTCCGAACGCACTTTCGTATACAAATATATTTTCGATAATTTGAACTCTGAACATCTGGAACATTAATTTACAACAAAAATTAATTTTTACAAAATATTAATTTTAAACAATAACAATTGATGATTTGCTGTATTCTCAGTAAGCCGGCAGGATTCTTTCTTTTCGCAGTGATACACGCCCGTTCGCCCCAACGGACAAATGACAACTAAGCAGAGCGGACATGGCTCTGCCTGCCGATTACCTCCGAACGCACTTTCGTGTACAAATATATTTTCGATAGTTTGAACTTGGCATCTGGAACATTTATATACAACACAAATTAATTTCCACATTTTATATATAAAATATTAATATTAAACAATCACACTTGATGATTTGCCCTGTTCTCAGCAAGCCCGTGGGATTCTTTCTTTGCGCAGTGATACACGCCCGTCTGCCCTCACAGACAAATGAGAACTAACCGTCGCGTGCTTGGCACCGGTCGCTGATTACCACAGAATTTTCAACGGGTTGAAGTCTGAGCAACTGGAATATTATTTTAAAACACTAATTAATTTGACACTGTTTTTTTTATGTGAATTTTCAAACAATCACAATCGGGAATGCGCTGTGTTCTCAGCAAGCGCCTGGGATTCTTTCTTTGCGCGGTGATACACGCCCGTCCGTCCCAACAGACCAAGGACAACTAACCAGAGCGGACTTGGCTCTGCCCGCCTATTACCTCCGAACGCACTTTCGTGTACAATTATATTTTCGATAGTTGTAACTCTAAGCACCTGGAACATTATTTTAAAACACAAATTAATTTTACACTTTTTTTTATGTGAATTTAAAAAAAATCACAATCGGGAATGCGCTGTGTTCTCAGCAGCTCCTGGGATTCTTTCTTTGCGCAGTGATACACGCCCGTCCGTCCCAACGGACAAGTAACGAGAGCGGACTTGGCTCTGCCCGCCGATTACCTCCGAACGCACTTTCGTGGACAAATATATTTTCGATGGTTTAAACTGAGCATCTGGAACATTAATATACAACATAAATTAATTTTCATATTTTTGTTGATAATAAGATATTAATTTTAAACAATAACAATTTAAGATTTGTCATGTTCTCAGCAAGCTTGTAGACTTATTTCTTTGCGCAGTGATACACGCCCGTTCGACCCAACGGACAATGGACAACTAACCGGAGCGCGCTTGGCTCTGCCTGCCGATTACCTCCGAACACTCTTTAGTATACAAATATATTTTCGATAGTATGAACTTT
Organism: Druceiella hillmani; assembly: GCA_039881145.1. Classification (NCBI taxonomy): domain Eukaryota; kingdom Metazoa; phylum Arthropoda; class Insecta; order Lepidoptera; family Hepialidae; genus Druceiella; species Druceiella hillmani. The sequence goes on along the minus strand of JAYKKI010000050.1, from coordinate 1,190,231 downwards.
GAACATCTGGAACATTAATTTACAACAAAAATTAATTTTTACAAAATATTAATTTTAAACAATAACAATTGATGATTTTCTGTGTTCTCAGTAAGTCGGCAGGGTTCTTTCTTTACGCAGTGATACACGCACGTTCGCCCCAACGGACAAATGACAACTAAGCAGAGCGGACATGGCTCTGCCCGCCGATTACCTCCGAACGCACTTTCGTATACAAATATATTTTCGATAATTTGAACTCTGAACATCTGGAACATTAATTTACAACAAAAATAAATTTTTACAAAATATTAATTTTAAACAATAACAATTGATGATTTTCTGTATTCTCAGTAAGCCGGCAGGATTCTTTCTTTTCGCAGTGATACACGTCCGTTCACCCCAACGGACAAATGACAACTAAGCAGAGCGGACATGGCTCTGCCCGCCGATTACCTTCGAACGCACTTTCGTGTACAAATATATTTTCGATAGTTTGAACTTGGCATCTGCAACATTAACATACAACACAAATTAATTTTCATATTTTTTTTGGTATAAAATATTAATTTTAAACAATCACAATTGATGATTTGCCGTGTTCTCAACAAGCCCGTGGGATTCTATCTTTGCGCAGTGATACACGCCTGTCCGCCCCAACGGAAAAATTATAACTAACCGTCGCGTGCTTGGCATCGCTCGCTGATTACCACAGAATTTTCAGCGAATTGAAGTCTGAGCACCTGGAACCATTATTTTAAAACACTAATTAATTTGACACTGTTTTTTTTTATGTGAATTTTCAAACAATCACAATCGGGAATGCGCTGTGTTCTCAGCAAGCGCCTGGGATTCTTTCTTTGCGCGGTAATACACGCCCGTCAGTCCCAACGGACCAAGGACAACTAACCAGAGCGGACTTGGCTCTGCCCGCCTATTACCTCCGAACGCACTTTCGTGTATAAATATATTTTCGATAGTTTGAACTCTGAACATCTGGAACATTAATTTACAACAAAAATTAATTTTTACAAAATATTAATTTTAAACAATAACAATTGATGATTTGTTGTGTTCTCAGTAAGCCGGCAGGATTCTTTCTTTTCGCAGTGATACACGCCCGTATGTTAAAACACAAATAAATTTTCATACAGTGTTTTATTTAAAATAGGAACCTTAAAACTCTCACAATCGAGAATGCGCTGTGTTCTCACCAAGCCCGTGGAATTCTTTCCTTGCGCATTGATACACGCCCGTTCGCCCCAACTGACAAATGACAACTAGAGCGCGCTTGGCTCTGCCCGCCGATTACCTCCGAACGCACTTTCGTGTACAGATATGTTTTCCAAAGATTGCACTGGAAGCATCTGGAACATTATGTTAAAGCACAAATAAATTTTCATACAGTGTTTTATTTAAAATAGGAACCTTAAAACACTCACAATCGAGAATGCGTTGTGTTCTCAAAAAGCGCCTGGGAATCTTTATTTGCGCACTGATACACGCCCGTTCGCCCCTACGGCAAAATGACAAATAACCGGCGCGCGCTTGGTTCTACCAGCCGATTATCTCCGAACACACTTTTGTGTACAATATATATTTTCGATGTTTGAACTTTGAGCACCTGGAACGTTATTTTAAAACACAAATTAACTTTTACACTGTTTTTTTATGTGAATTTTAAAACATCACCATCGGGAATGCGCTGTGTTTTCAGCAAGCGCCTGGATTCTTTCTTTTGATACACGCCCGTCCGTCCCAAGGGACAAATGGTAACTAACCGGCGCGCGCTTGGCTCTGCCCGCCGATTACCTCCGAACGCACTTTCGTGTACAAATATATTTTCGATAGTTTGAACTTCAACACAAATTAATTTTCACTTTTTTTTTTTATAAAATATTAATATTAAACAATCACAATTGATGATTTGCCGTGTTCTCAACAAGCCCGTGGGATTCTTTCTTTGCGCGGTGATACACGCCCGTCGGCCCTAACGGACAAATGACAACTAAACAGAGCGGACTCGGCTCTGCCCGCCGATAACCTCCGAACGCACTTTCATGTACATATATATTTTCGTTAGTTTGAACTAACCATCTGGAACATTAATATACAACACAAATTAATTTCAACATTTTTTTTATATAAAATATTAATTTTAAAGAATCACAATTGATGATTTGCAGTGTTCTCAGCAAGCCCGTGGGATTCTTTCTTTGCGCAGTGTTGAAGTCCGAGCACCTGGAACATTATTTTGAAATACAAATTAATTTGACACTGTTTTTTTTTGTGAATTTAAAACAATCACAATCGGGAATGCTCTGTGTTCTCAGCATGCGCCTGGGATTCTTTCTTTGCGCAGTGATATACGCCCGTACGTCCCAACGGACAAAGGACAACTAATCAGAGCGGACTTGGTTCTGCCCGCCCATTACCTCCGAACGCACTTTCGTGTACATATATATTTTTAAAACACAAATTAATTTAACACTGTTTTTTTGATGTCAATTTTAAAACAATCACAATCGGGAATGCGCTGTGTTCACAGCAGCTCCTGGGATTCTTTCTTTGCGCAGTGATACACGCCCGTCCGTCCCAACGGACAAAGGACAACTAACCAGAGCGGACTTGGCTCTGCCTGCCGATTACCTCCGAACGCACTTTCGTGGACAAATATATTTTTGGTAGTTTGAACTGAGCATCTGGAACATTAATATACAACATAAATTATTTTCACATTTTTTTTGATAATAAGATATTAATTTTAAACAATAACAATTTAAGATTTGTCGTGTTCTCAGCAAGCTAGTAAATTATTTCTTTGCGCAGTGATACACGCCCGTTCGACCCAACGGACAATGGACAACTAACCGGAGCGCGCTTGGCTCTGCCTGCCGATTACTTCCGATCACTTTTTCGTATACAAATATATTTTCGATAGTTTGAACTCTGAACATCTGGAACATTAAGTTACAACAAAAATGAATTTTTACAAAATATTAATTTTAAACAATAACAATTGATGATTTTCTATGTTCTCAGTAAGTCGGCAGGATTCTTTCTTTTCGCAGTGAAACACGCCCGTTCGCCCCAACGGACAAATGACAACTAAGCAGAGCGGACATGGCTCTGCCAGCCGATTACCTCCGAACGCACTTTCGTGTACAAATATATTTTCGATAGTTTGAACTTGGCATCTGGAACATTTATATACAACACAAATTAATTTTCATATTTTTTTTATATAAAATATTAATAATAAACAATCACAATTGATCATTTGCCGTGTTCTCAGCAAGCCCGTGGGATTCTTTCTTTGCGCGGTGATACACGCCATTCGGTCCTAACGGACAAATGACAACTAAACAGAGCGGACTCGGCTCTGCCCGCCGATTACCTCCGAACGCCCTTTCATGTACATATATATTTTCGATAGTTTGAACTAACCATCTGGAACATTATTATACAACACAAATTAATTTCCACATCTTTTTTGATATAAAATATTAATTTTGAACAATCACAATTGATGATTTACAGTGTTCTCAGCAAGCCCGTTAGATTTTTTTTTGCGCAGTGATACACGCCCGTCCGCCCTAACGGACGAATGAGAACTAATCGTCGCGTGCTTGGCACCGCTCGCTGATTACCACAGAATTTTCAACGGGTTGAAGCCTGAGCAACTGGAACCATTATTTTAAAACACTAATTAATTTGACACTGTTTTTATTATGTGAATTTTCAAACAATCACAATCGGGAATGCGCTGTGTTCTCAGCAAGCGCCTGGGATTCTTTCTTTGCGCAGTGATACACGCCCGTCCGTCCCAACGGACAAAGGACAACTAACCAGAGCGGACTTGGCTCTGCCCGCCGATTACCTCCGAACACTCTTTCATATACAAATATATTTTCGATAGTTTGAACTCTAAACATCTGGAACATTAATTTACAACAAGAATTAATTTTCAAAAATATTAATTATAAACAGTAACATTTAAGATTTGCTGTGTTCTTAGTAAGCCGGCAGGATTCTTTCTTTGCGCAGTGATACACGCTTGTTCGCCCCAACGGACATATGAAAATTAAACATAGCGGACTTGGCTCTGCCCGCCGATTACCTCCGAACGCAATTTCGTGTACAAGTATATTTTAGATAGTTTGAACTCTGAGCATCTGGCACATTTATATACAAAATATTAATATTAAACAATCACAATATATGATTTGCCGTGTTCTCAGAAAACCCGTGGGATTCTATCTTTGCGCAGTGATACACGCCCGTCCGCCCCAACGGAAAAATGATAACTAACCGTCGCGTGCTTGGCATCGGTCGCTGATTACCGCAGAATTTTCAAAGAGTTGAAGTCTGAGCACCTGGAACCATTATTTTAAAACACAAATTAGTTTTAGACTTTTTTTTATGTGAATTTTCAAACAATCAATCGGGAATGCGCTGTGTTCTCAGCAGCGCCTGGGATTCTTTCTTTGCGCAGTAATACACGCCCGTCCGTCCCAAGGGACAAAGGACACTAACCAGAGCGGACTTGGCTCTGCCTGCCGATTACCTCCGAACGCACTTTCGTGTACAAATATATTTTCGATAGTTTGAACTTGGCATCTAGAACATTTATATACAACACAAATTAATTTTCACATTTTTTTTATATAAAATATTAATATTAAACAATCACAATTGATGATTTGCCGTGTTCTCAGCAAGGCCGTGAGATTCTTTCTTTGCGCAGTGATACACGCCCGTCGGCGCTAACGGACAAATGACAACTAAACAGAGCGGACTCTGCTCTGCCCGCCGATTACCTCCGAACGCGCTTTCGTGTACAAATCTATTTTCGATAGTTTGAACTTGGCATCTGTAACATTAATATACAACACAAATTAATTTTCCAATTTTTTTTGGTATAAAATATTAATTTTAAACAATAACAACTTATGATTTGCTGTGGTCTCAGTACGCCGGCAGGATTCTTTCTTTTCGCAGTGATACACGCCCGTTCGCCCCAACGGATAAATGACAACTAAGCAGAGCGGACATGGCTCTGACCGCCCATTACCTTCGAACGCACTTTCGTGTACAAATATATTTTCGATAGTTTGAACTTGGCATCTAGAACATTTATATACAACACAAATTAATTTTCACATTTTTTTTATATAAAATATTAATATTAAACAATCACAATTGATGATTTGCCGTGTTCTCAGCAAGGCCGTGAGATTCTTTCTTTGCGCAGTGATACACACCCGTCGGCGCTAACGGACAAATGACAACTAAACAGAGCGGACTCTGCTCTGCCCGCCGATTACCTCCGAACGCACTTTCGTGTACAAATCTATTTTCAATAGTTTGAACTTGGCATCTGTAACATTAATATACAACACAAATTAATTTTCCCATTTTTTTTGGTATAAAATATTAATTTTAAACAATCACAATTGATGATTTGCCGTGTTCTCAGCAAGCCCGTGGGATTCTATCTTTGCGCAGTGATACACGTCCGTTCGCCCCAACGGACAAATGAGAACTAACCGTCGCGTGCTTGGCACCGCTCGCTGATTACCACAGAATTTTCAACGGGTTGAAGTCCGAGCACCTGGAACATTATTTTGAAACACAAATTAATTTGACACTGTTTTTTTATGTGAATTTAAAACAATCACAATCGGGAATGCTCCGTGTTCTCAGCATGCGCCTGGGATTCTTTCTTTGCACAGTGATATACGCCCGTACGTCCCAACGGACAAAAGACAACTAACCAGAGCGGACTTGGCTCTGCCCGCCCATTACCTCTGAACGCACTTTCGTATACATATATATTTTTAAAACACAAATTAATTTAACACTGTTTTTTTTTATGTCAATTTTAAAACAATCACAATCGGGAATGCGCTGTGTTCTCAGCAGCTCCTGGGATTATTTCTTTGCGCAGTGATACACGCCCGTCCGTCCCAACGGACAAAGAATTTTTAACGGGTTGAAGTCTGAGCAACTGGAACATTATTTTAAAACACAAATTAATTTGACACTGTTTTTTTTATGTGAATTTTCAAACAATCACAATCGGGAATGCGCTGTGTTCTCAGCAAGCGAATGTTATTCTTTCTTTGCGCAGTGATGCACGTACGTCCGTCCCAACGGACAAATGATAACTATCCGGCGTGCGCTTGACTCTGCCCGCCGATTACCTCCGAACACACTTTCGCGTACAAATGTGTTTTCGATAGTTGGAACTCTGATCATCTGGAACATTAATTTACAACAAAAATTAATTTTCACATTTTTTTTATATAAAATGTTATTTTAAACAATAACAATTGATAATTTGCTGTGTTCTAAACAAGCCTGTGGGATTCTTTCTTTGCGCAGTGATACACGCCCGTCCGACCCAACGTACAAAGACAACTAACCAGAGCGGACTTGGCTCTGCTCGCCGATCACCTCCGAACGCTCTTTCGTGTGCAAATGTATTTTCGATGGTTTGAACTCTGAGCATCTGGAACATTATGTTTAAACACAAATAAATTTTCATACTATGTTTTATTTAAAATATGAATTTTAAAACTATCACAATCGAGAATACGCTCTGTTCTCTCCAAGCACGTGGAATTCTTTCCTTGCGCAGTAATACACCCCCGTCCGCCGTAACGGACAAATGACAACTAACCGTCGCGTTTGGCACGGCTCGCTGACTGACACAATCGCAGTTTCGTGTGCAAGCATATTTTTAACGGGTTGAAGTCTGCGGAATTGGAACATTATTCTAAAACAGAAATCGTTTTTCATACTTTTTTTTTGATGTGAATTTTAAAAAAATTATAATCTAGAATGCTCTGTGTTCTCAGCAAGCCCGTGGGATTCTTTCCTTGCACATTGATACACGCCCGTTCGCTTCAACGGACAAATGACAACTAACCAGAGCGCGCTTGGCTCTGCCCGCCGATTACCTCCGAACGCACTTTCGCGTACAGATTTGTTCTCGAAGGATTGCACCAGAAGCATCTGGAACATTATGTTAAAACACAAATAAATTTTCATACAGTGTTTTATTTAAAATAGGAACCTTAAAACACTCACAATCGAGAATGCGCTGTGTTCTCACCAAGCCCGTGGAATTCTTTCCTTGCGCATTGATACACGCCCGTTCGCCCCAACTGACAAATGACAACTAGATCGCGCTTGGCTCTGCCCGCCGATTACCTCCGAACGCACTTTCGTGTACAGATATGTTTTCCAAAGATTGCACTGGAAGCATCTGGAACATTATGTTAAAGCACAAATAAATTTTCATACAGTGTTTTATTTAAAATAGGAACCTTAAAACACTCACAATCGAGAATGCGTTGTGTTCTCAAAAAGCGCCTGGGAATCTTTATTTGCGCAGTGATACACGCCCGTCTACCCGAACGGACAAATGACAACTAACCGGCGCGCGCTTGGCACTCCTCGCTGATTACTTCTGAACGCACTTTCGTGTACCAATATGTTTTCAACAGGTTGAAGTCGGAGAATATGGAACGTTATTTTAATACACAAATAAATTTTCATACTGTTTTTTGTCATATGAATTTTAAAACAAGCACAATTGAGAGTTCGCTGTGTTCTCAGCAAGCCCGTGGGATTCTTTCCTTGTGCAGTGATACACGCCCGTTCGCCCCAATGGACAAATGACAACTAACCAGATCGCGCTTGGCTCCTCCCGCCGATTATCTCCGAACGCACTTTCGTGTAGAAATATGTTTTCGAAGGCTTGCACTCGAAGTATCTGGAACATTATGTTAAAACACAAATAAGTTTTTATAGTATTTTATTTAAAATAGGAACCTTAAAACACTCACAATTGAGAATGCCCTGTGTTCTCATCAATCACGTAGAATTCATTGATTGCGCAGTGATACACGCCAGTCCGTCCGAAAGGACAAATGGCAACTAACCACAGCGCGCTTGGCTCTGCCCGCCGATTACCTCCGAACGCTTTTTCGTGTACAAATATATTTTCGATAGTTTGAACTCTGAGCATCTGGAACATTAATTTACAACACAAATTAATTTTCACATTTTTTTTTATATTAAAATAATAAGTTTAAACAATGACAATTGTAGATTTGCTGTGTTCTCAGCAAGCCCGTAGAATTCTTTCTTTGCGCAGTGATACACGCCCGTTCGCCCCAACGGACAAATGACAACTAACCGGCGCGCGCTTGGCTCTGCCCGCCGATTACCTCCGAACGCACTTTAGTGTACAAATATATTTTCGATAGTTTGAACTCTGAGCACCTGGAACATTAATTTACAACACAAATTAATTTTCACATTTTTATTTGATGTAAAATATTAATTTTAAATAATCACAGTTAATGATTTGCCGTGTTCTCAGCAAGCCCGTGGGTACTATTAGCCCTACTAGCCCGTGGGTACTCTTTATTCATAATTTTGACTTAAGCAGTTTCGAGGAAAGTGGTCAAAGGGGATGGGTTCATATTTTTTTGTAATGTTTTCGATAATATTAAGGCGCTATCTAACTTTGAATAGAAATAGTTATGTAACTCGCTCTTTTATTTAACATGAATGAACCTACACGGTATACGAAATTAAAAAAGGATTTTTCTAGAACCTAATTAGTCTCTTCCAAAATGTTCACATGGATTAATATTCTTTATCAGCATTTAAAATTGCAGGTATCGACGTAAAACAGTTTCTAAGAAACTTTTCATTAACTTTTTAGCCATATCTTTATATCTTATCACACCATCTACAAAATTAAGAAAACAATTTATTAATTTATTTGTACCTATAATTCGTGTGTAAATAGCTTTGTTTGACTATTGAAATATATGTGGCCATAAACCTTATAAGTATGATTAATTTCTAGTTTATATATCAGATGGTCTCTGAAGAAAATAGCTGCGACAAATGGAGAGACGGATGGATACGAGTGCGCTTAAAAAGGTGACCCTTTTTTTACTTTTTCAGGCATTGGAAAATAGGAACCTAGGAAATCCACTACGCAATAACGCAATTTTTAAAATATTATTTTACTACATATTCATTTGTGGTTTGATCTCTCACGTTATACTTCATTCACCACAATTAAACAGTCACTTAAAAATTAATTTAATAAAATATCTTTTAAAAAACCAACTTCAGAAAAAGTAGGAAGTAAAAAGCAAAAAAAATTAACTCAACTACAACTACTTATTTCAAATAAATAACCAAGTTACTTATTTTTAAAGTCAGTGTCAGCACTGCCGATTATCAATACACGTTTTGTTCTAGGACAAACGGATACTAGGACTCCAATAAAGTAATGTTTCTCTATTGAACTAGTAAAAATAACGATATATTAATTTGGAAAGATTATATTCCTCATCTGATTATATGAGGAATATAATCCTTCCAAATTAATATATCGTTATTTTTACTAGTTTAATAGAGAAACATTATTTTACTGGAGTCCTAGTATCCGATGAATTAGCCCCTAGATTGAATAAAAGTTATAACACCGTTAGGATTTTCTTATAACAACCTATTTAATCACTTATCAAAAAGAAAGATGACAAAAAAGAAGCAAATTATTGATGAGTCTAAGCAGTCTTGCTTATCATACCCGAAATCGGATGAAAGAGTTGTAACAGTACAACAACTTATGTCATATGAAATACGTCAACAAACAAGTTTCTGAAAAAAATATCGTTTGCTTTTTAGTGCAGACTTCTGTAAAAGCGCGTTTCTATTCATTTTTTTACTTGTTTGCTTATGTTTGGATTTCTTTTCGTTTCTATGAGGTTTTAGTTTTTTTTCCTTAGGTTCTCCATTCCTGGATTAAGAGTTATACATTGTTCATAGTTCACAATAATAGAAGCTTTTGTACGATTACCATTATTTTGTTTGCCATAATGTCATTTGGTACGGAAATATTCGTCAAAAAAATTATAGAGAATATCTCCCAATAAAGTTTTTCCTTTGACAGGAATTTCCTTGAATGTTTTTCGTTTCTTTTTGCGTGTTAATGTTTGCGTGAAACTGTCGTAACTTCAGAAAGAGTTTAGCAATTTTCCTAATTTAAACGTTAAATGAGAATAGACATTACAACAATTTAAAATTGGTTTAATAGTGAAATATTTAGTAATAATTTTTTTATAGATAAAAAGTGAAAAATACTTCGAAAAAAAAAGATAACGAAGTAACAAAACTGCCCGGGAAATTAGGTATCAGATTAAACGTAAAAGGTAATAAAAACCGTTCGGTGGGGCAATTGAACCCTACAAGCAAGCAACAAGTGAATAATATTATTTTGAATTGTTTAGCAAATGCTAAAGAAATATCATCCGACGAGTCTAATGTAGAAATAGAGTATGAATAACAAAACTATGGGCCTAGTTTATAGAAGTAATATACAAGAAGCATAAAAAAGGCTCGCAATTGTCTGACGAACGTAAATTATTATTAATTTAGTAATGGCAGTAATATGAAGTGTATTTTTATTGTTAGACGCCGTAATGATCTGTATAATGCAATTTTATGTCCTACCATTTATATTCATCAGTTTTGTTCGTCTACCATTTAAAGTTTCTGGCTGCCCGGCCGACCGTCAAGTAAGAGGTTCATTGAATCAACGTCATAAAATAAAGCTACACCAATTATGTTAAATTATTTTATTTGTTCACAATATTTCCGTTCACCGCGATTAAAATTTATAAAACGAAACCCTTGGCGGCTGTAGTCCAAAATACAGCTAATAGTATTTTTTGGCTTATATTACGGAGCTATAATTTATTTAAAAAGAATATTTTTTATTTTGATCGTTTTGTCTATCATAACCGCATTTAAACATTATATTAAAAAACAAAATTTCCATAAAAGAAAGTGAAGTGTACATCGATATATGTATCGAGCAAAATCGATTTTTCTTTCTGTCTACTAACAACATTTATTGTTTTTAACGTTTTGTTAATCATAACCGCATTTAAACGTTTTATCAAAAAACAAAATATCTACAAAAGGAAATATAGTGGACATCGTATATCGATGTATCGAATAAAATCGATTTTTCTTTCTGTGTAATAATACTCGTAGCACTCACTATTTAAGGTCGAATAAGGTGTTAGGGGCGTTGCGTAAGTTACTACGTACCAGAGTGACCGGATATTGCCACACCGAGCCCGGACATTTTTCTATCACCACCAAAAACTTTCGATACTTGAAAATTGTTTAATATATGTCCTTTGGATTCTTATATTATTTTTTGGTAAATTATTTTAAATTGATGCTCACTCAATTTCGTTTCCGCGCATTTCCATTTCTATTAAAAATTAAAAAAAAAAATTGTAAAGGCTTGACTGTTGCTGTTAAATATTTATTTAGGATAATTGTACCTTAGTTTTCATTTTAATTATAAGATGTTTTGTGAAAGTCTTCTTGATTTTCGATTTTTCAAGGCCCAAGAAATATATTAACCTTATGTCTTATTTTGACCATGACTCTTTCAACGTTAGAGTAATTTATTTTGTGCTCCTACAAATTAGAATGCCGACGATCATACTTCTTTATTTTTATTATGGAGACTCCTAATGTTTCATACAACAGTGCACATTTCACATTTTCGTTTTTAGGTAATTTACGTAACATAATTACAATACAGTGATGAGGACACCCTGCATGAAAGGAACGACGGTGCAAACGCGTTTTTGAAGTACCAATCCTGGAGTGACAGGAGTGTCTGGGAAAATATTGGGCCTGAAAAAAAAACGGGAAGCCAATTCGCTGGATTAACGTGCAGGCGGTAAGCTCAGTAGCAATTCAGCGCTGGACGAGAATACGTCTGCCATATCGACAGAATTTCTGCTTCAGTCAAAATAATTATCCAAGTTAACTCCCAAAATTACTGTCCTTACCGTTCTGTGTTATTACTCAGATAATATTTATCATTAGTATATTGACACGTATGTCTAAAGATTTGTTTTCAAAGATATTTTACTATACGTGTCCTTTAAACTAAAAGTTTTCTACAATATTAAAAGTGCTTAAAAAGCCACTCCAGTATTGCCCATACCGAGTCAGAAATAAAGTACTAGTAAGAACATTTTGAAACTGATAATGTCATGTTAAAACAATTTTGTTTTATTTAGTTTCAAAACATGGTAAGTAGGGTGTCACCAAGTACGGAAAGATTTTTGATGCGTGTATCTATATAATACAATTTTTACTGACATTAGTAAGTCAAACAGTTTAATAATAGCCATCTATAAGTTGATAGCATTGATAATGCGCAACCTTAGCTATTAAAAATAGCAAATTTTATTTAAAGAAAAAATGTTCATTTTATTTTTAAAATTAAAAATAACTGTTTTCCAATAATTTCAAAAAGTGCATACGTGAAGAATTCGCTACTAAAGTTTACCGAGTCATTTAGTTGACTTCTAAGGGAAGCTCAGTGACCATTTTAATAAAATTTAAATTAAATCTTATATATAATTATATAAATGATACAACGGCTTCGTCGAATAATACTTGTTTAACGATTAAAATTGTCATACGATATCACCTTTATATCACGCTTGAATGGCGCACTTGCCTACGCTATATAAAATTAATTGATTAGTGAAATTTTTATTAATGAAATCATCAATGTATAGGAACAAATGCACCATTTGTCAAAGAAATATTTTGAAAAATTAAATGACTACGTAGAGGTTTCGTAACTATCATGAGATGTTGGCGTTGTATAGAGGTATCATGACGGTATCCTAAATACAGTTTTGGGAGTTCTCATTCTTACAATAAGTATAAGAAAATAATTTTGATGAAAAAGTGTAAATTTCTCTTTTACGATAACAATTTTCTGGACTCTTACTATTTGCATTGGAACTTTGTTGGACTAAAAATATGGTTAAAATGGATAAAAGCCTTTATCACAGGGTTGAACTTAGCCATGGTGTACAATTTTCAAATGTCTAGTACTTTAACAATCATAATTACGCAAAGAAAACAGACAAGTATTTATCGCGGTCAAGTTTGATATTATGAAAAATATAAGCAAGGAGCTTAAGTATGTTAATATTTGCCAAACCAGAGCAAAGCATTTATCACAAAATTGAATTTGGTCACGGTGTACAATTCTCAATTTTTGATCCCGTAACGGTCAATGTTATGTAAACAGAAATAGATACGAATTTATCACAACCAGCTTTCTTAAATATTGTGAAAACTATCGTATTTAATAAAATTCAAACCAAAACAAAAGTATTTATCACAATATTGCACCGTGGTGTACAATTTTCAAATGTCGCTTTGACAACAACACTTGCGCAAAGAAAATAAATATTTATCGCGGCCAAGTTCAATATTATGAAAAATATCAGCAGGGAATTTAAGTACGTTATTACTTGTAAAAACAGGGCAAAGCATGTATCACAAGACTGAACTTGATCACAGTATACAATTTTCAATATGTTATCCCTTAAAGATAAGTGTTACGCAAACGGATATAGATAAGAATTTATCGCGGTCAAGTTCAACATTGTGATAAATATCGTACTTAATAAATGTCAAACCAAAAGAAAAGCATCTATCCCAACATTGAACTTAGCTGCGATGTACAGTTTTCAATTTTTTGATGCTTTGATATCCAGTATTATTAAAAAAGAAATTGATAAATATTTATAGCGATCAAATTCAATATTGTGGTAATTATCAAGAAGGAGCTCAAGCCCGTAAATTTTTGTAAAATAACAAAAAAAACATTTACCACAAGTTTGCACTTGGCCGCGTGGTACAATTTTCAATTATTGTCGCTTTGATATCCAGAGTCATGCAAAAAGGAATAGGGAAAAATTTATTGCGGCCGAGTTCAATGTCGTGCTAGATATCAGTCAGGAGCTTGAGAACGTAAATACATGTCAAACTATGACAAAATTTATCATCACAAAATTGAACTTCATTTTAACATCCAGAGATGCACAAAGAGAAATAGGTCAGGATTTATTACGTATAACTTCAATATTGTGATAAATATCAACAAGGCGCTTCAGAACGTAAATTAATTGCCATACTAGAATAAAGGTTTTATCATAAGATTGAAATTAGCTGCGGTGTACAATTTTCAAATGTCTACCGCTTTAATAACCACAATTAAGCAAAGAAAATCGCGGTCAGGTTCAATATTGTGGAAAATATCGTCACGGAGCTTAAGTCTTTAATATTTGCCAAACCAGTGCAAAGCATTTATCACAAAATTGAACTTGGTCACGGTGTACAATTCTCAATTTTTGATCCCTTAACTATGAGTATTATGCAAACATATAGATACGAATTTATCACGACCAAATTTAACATTGTGAAGACTATCGTTTTTAATAAAAGTTCAAACCGAAACAAAAAACGAAAGCATTTATCACAAGATTGAACTGGGTAATGGTGTACAATTTTCAATTTTTACCACATTGTCACTCAAAGTTATGTAAAGAGAAGTAGAGAAAAATTTATCGCGGCCAAGTTCAATGTTGTGATAAATATTAGCAAGGGGTTTGATAACATAAATACTTGTCAACTAGGAAAAAACATTTATCATAATTTTGAATTTGGCCGTTGTGCCTAGTTTTAACCCCGCGTTGTGCTCAGAAAAATATATAAAGTTTATTGCGGATGAGTTCAATGTTGTGATAAATTACAGCAAGGAGCTTGCAAAGGTAAATATTTGTCAAACTAGGACAAAAGCATTCATCACAATATTAAATTTGACCGCTGTGTACAGTTTCCAATTTTTTGCTACCTTATCGCCCTCAGCTGTGCAAACAGAATTAGATAAAAGTTATCGCGCGAAGTTCAATATTGTGATAAATATCAACAAGGTGCTTAAGAACGTAAATTACTTGTGAAACTAGAATAAAAGCTTTTATCAGAAGATTGAACTTAGCCGTTGTGTACAATTTTCAAATGTCCACCGCTTTAACAACAACGCTTGCGCAAAGAAAATAAATATTTATCGCGGTCAAGTTCAATATTGTGGAAAATATCAGCAGGGAGCTTAAGTACGTTAACACTTGTAAAACCGGTACAAAGCATATGTCACAAGACTGAACTTTGTCACGGTGTACAATTTTCATTATGTTATCCCTTAAAGATAAGTAACTCAAACATAAATATATAAGAATTTATCGCGGTCAAGTTCAACATTTTAATAAATATCGTACTTAATAGATGTCAAGATTGAACATAGCTGCGATGTACAGTTTTCAATTTTTTGTCTCTTTAATACCCAGTATTATTCAAAGAGAAATTGACAAATATTGTGATAAATTTCAGCAAGGAGCTTGCGAAGTTAAATACTTGTCAAACTAGGACAAAAGCATTCATCACAAGGTTGAATATGACCGCTATGTACAGTTTTCAATTTTTTGTCACCCTATCACCGTCAGTTTTGCAAACATAATTAGATAAAATTCATTACGCGAAGTTGAATATTACGATAAATATCAGCAAGGTGCTTCAGAACATAATTAATTGTGAAACTAGAATAAGAGCTTTTATCACAAGATTGAACTTAGCGGTGGCGTACAATTTTCAAATGTCTACCTCTTTAACAACAACATTTGCGCAAAGAAAATAAATTTAATATCGTGAAAATATCCAGGGAATTTAAGTACGTTATTACTAGTAAAAACAGGGCAAAGCATGTATCGCAAGACTGAATTTGTTCACGGTGTACAATTTTCAATATGTTATCTCAAAGATAAGTATTACGCAAACAGAAATATATAAGAATTCATGCGGTTAAGTTTAACATTGTGATAAATATCGTACTTAATAAACGTCAAACCAAAAGAAATCATTTATCGCAAGATTGAACTTAGCCATGGTGTACAATTTTCAAATGTCTACCGCTTTTCGCGACCAAGTTACGTTATTACTTGTAAAAACAGGGCAAAGTATGTACCACAAGACTGAACTTGATCACAGTATGCAATTTTCAATATGTTATCCCTTAAATATAAGTGTTACGCAAACGGAAATAGATAAGAATTTATCGTGGTCAAGTTCAACATTGTGATAAATATTGTACTTAATAAATGTCAAACCAAAAGAAAAGCATTTATCGCAATATTGAACTTAGCTGCGATGTACGGTTTTCAATTTTTTGACGCTTTAATACCCGGTATTATTCAAAGAGAAATTGATAAATATTTATAGCGATCAAATTCAATATTGTGGTAATTATCAGTAAGGAGCTCAAGCCCGTAAATTTTTGTAAAATAACAAAAAAGCATTTACCACAAGTTTTCACTTGGCCGCGTGGTACAATTTTCAATTATTGTCGCTTTGATATACAGAGTCATGCAAAAAGGAATAGAGAAAAATTTATTGCAGCCGAGTTCAATGTTGTGCTAGATATCAGTCAGGAGGTTGAGAACGTAAATACATGTCAAACTATGACAAAATTTATCATCACAAAATTGAACTTAGCCGCCGTGCACAATTTTCAATTTCATTTTAACGTCCAGAGATGCGCAAAGAGAAATGGGTCATTATTGATTACGTATAACTTCAAAATTGTGATAAATATCAACAAGGCGCTTAAGAACGTAAATTAATTGTCAAACTAGAATAAAGGCTTTTATCACAAGATTGAAATTAGCTGCGGTGTACAATTTTCAAATGTCTACCGCTTTAATAACCACAATTATGCAAAGAAAATCGCGGTCAAGTTCAATATTGTGGAAAATATCGTCACGGAGCTTAAGTACGTTAATACTTGCCAAACCAGAGCAAAGCATTTATCACAAAATTGAACTTGATCACGATGTACAATTCTCAATTTTTGGTCCCGTAACGATGAGTGTTATGCAAACAGAAATAAATACAAATTTATTACGACCAACTTTAACATTGTGAAAACTATCGTATTTAATAGAAGTTCAAACCAAAACAAAAGCATTTATCACAAGATTGAACTTGGCCACGGTGTACAATTTTCAATTTTTACCACATTGTCACCCAAAGTTATGTAAATAGAAGTAGAGAAAAACTTATCGCGGCCAAGTTCAATGTTGTGATAAATATCAGCAAGGGGTTTGATAACGTAAATACTTGTCAAATAGGAGAAAACATTTATCACAATTTTTTAATTTGGCCGCTATTTATAATTTTAATTTTTTTGTAGCTTTAGCACCCCGCGTTGTGCTCAGAAAAATATATAAAATATATCGCGACCGAGTTGAATGTTGTAATAAATTTCAGCAAGGAGCTCGCAAAGGTAAATATTTGTCAAACTAGGACAAAAGCATTCATCACAAGATTGAATTTGACCGCTGTGTACAGTTTCCAATTTTTTGTTACCTTATCGCTCTCAGTTGTGCAAACAGAAATAGATAAAATTTATCCTGCGATGTTCAATATTGTGATAAATATCAGCAAGGTGCTTAAGAACGTAAATTACTTGTGAAACTAGAATAAAAGATTTTATCACAAGATTGAACTTAGCCGTGGTGTACAATTTTCAAATGTTTACCTCTCTAACAACACTCGCGCAAAGAAAATAAGTATTTATCGCGGCCAAGTTCAATATTGTGAAAAATATCAGCAGGGAATTTAAGTACGTTATTACTCGTAAAAACAGGGCAAAGCATGTATCACAAAACTGAACTTGGTCACGGTGTACAATTTTCAATATGTTATCCCTTAAAGATAAGTGTAACACAAACAGAAATAGATAATAATTTATCGCGGTCAAGTTCAACATTGTGATAAATATCATACGTAATAAATGTCAAACCAAAAGAAAAGCATTTATCGCAAGATTGAACTTAGCTGCGATGTACAGTTTTAAATTTTTTTGTCAGCAAGTGAAATATCAGCAAGGAGCTTAAGAACGTAAAATACTTGAAAATCCTTTATCACAAGATTGAACTTAGCCGCGGTGTACAATTTTAAAATGCATACCACTTTTCAAACCACACTTGCGCAAAGAAAATATAGAAGTATTTACCGCGGCCAAGTTCGACGTTGTGAAAAATATCAGTAGGGACATTAAAAACGTTAATACTTGTAAAAACAGGGCAAAGTGTGTATCGCAAGATCGAACTTGGTCACGGTGTACACTTTTCAATATGTTATGTCTTAAAGATAGGTGTTACGCAAACAGAAATAGATAAAAACTTATCGCGATCAAGTTCAACATTGTGATAAATATCGTACTTAATATATGTCAAACCAAAAGAAAAGCATTTATTGCAAGATTGAACTTAGCTGCGATGTACAGTTTTCATTTTTTTGCTTTAATAGCCAGTATTATTCAAAGAGAAATTGATAGAATATAGCGGCCAAGTTCAATATTGTGGTATTTATTATCAAGGGGCTCAAGCCCGTAATTTGATGTCAAATCTCAAAATAAGCATTTACCACAATGGTCGAACTTAGCCACAGAGTAGTGCTAAGAAAAATAGATAAAATTGATCGCCGCCGAGTTCAATGTAGTAATAGGTATCAGCCAGAAGGATGTAAAGATTTGTCAAATTATGACAAAAGCTATTATCACAAAATTGAACTTAGCCGTCGTGCTTCAATTGTTTATCACTTTAACACCTAGAGGTATGTAAAGAGAAATAGACCGAAACTGATAGCGTATAAGTTCAATATTGTGATGAATGTAAATTATATGTGAAACTAGAATAAAATCATTATCAGAAGATCAAATATCTACTGCTATAACAACAATACTTGCGCAAAGAAAATAAACATTTACCGCAGTCAATTTCAATATTGTGAAAAATATCAGCAGGGAGCTTAAGTACGTTAATACTTGTCCAACCAGAGCAAAGCATTTATCACAAGATTGAACTTGATCACGGTGTATAACTTGAAATTTTTAACGCTTAACATTCAATGTTATGCAAAGGGAAATATATAATAATTTATCGTGGCCAAGTTCAACACTGTAAAAATTATCGTACTTAATAAATGTCAAAACAAAAATATTTATCACAAGGTTGACAAAGCTTCATTGCGGTCAAGTTCAATGTTGTGATAATTATCAACAAGGAGTTTAAGGACATAAATATTTGTCAGGTCACAATAAAAGCATTTATCACAAAACTGAACTTTAGCGCTATGTACGATTTTCAATTTTTATCGCTTTAACGCCCAGAGTTATGAAAAGATAAATAAATCAAGATATATCGCGGCCAAGTTCAATATGTGATAAATATCAGCAAGGAGTTTAAGAACGCAACATACTTACCAAACTAGAATAAAATACTTTATCACAAGATTGAACTTAGCCGCGGTATACAATTTTCAAATGTCTACCGCTTCACAAAGTACACTTACGCAAAGAAAATGTAAAGTATTTACCGCGGTCACATTCGACATTATTAGAAATATCGGCAAGAATGAAGAAGTATTATTCAAAGAGAAATTGACATAGCTTCATTGTGGTCAAGTTCAAGGTCGTGGTAATTATCAGTAGGAGTTCAAGCCCACAAATTATTTTCAAATTACAACAAAGGCATTTCCACACGATTGAACTTGGCCGTGGTGTACAATTTCAATTGTTTTGTCACTTTAATAACCAATAGTGTTCAAAGAGAAAGTGACAAATATTTGTCGTGACCAAGTTCAATATTGTGATAATTATTCGCAAGGAGTTTAAGAACGTAAATAATTGTATTTTTATCGATCTAACGCCCAGACTTATGAAGAGAGAGAAAACTTTATCGCAGCCTAGTTCAAGGTTTTGACAAAAATCAACAAGGAGCTCGAGAACGTAAGTGGTTGGCAAACTAGGAGAAAAAAAATGATCACATGGTTGGACTTGACCGCTACGTACAATTTTCAGTACGTGGTTTGCTTTTGCACTCAAAGTTATGGAAAGAGAAATAATTAAAAATCTCTACCAAGTTAGATGGTGGAATAAACATCGGCAAGCTGCTGAACTATATTAATACTTGTGAAACTAGAAATAATCATTTATCGCATAATTGAACCTGGTCGTGGTGTAAAATTTAATTTTTTTTATGTAAAAAGAAATAAATACGACACGAATTTCATATAATGTATGCCAAGCCCATAATTTCCAAATTTTTTACTTTTCCTGCTACTGGGATTTTAAGCATCACATAAGTAATCAATTTTAGGATTCTACCTCTTCTAAAAGTGACCTGTAAGTTTTTATGATATCTCGATGAGTGAAGGAGTAGACTAGATTTGCATCTAAAACATAAAGAACTAGAAAAAAAATTATAGATTGAACTCGGTGTTTCCTGAAACAAGCCATTCAATTTAAATCCGTTGCGCAACCATTATTAAAGCACTCACTTTGGTAACTTCAAGTTCCAAACACTGTAATGAGAAATGATAATTGCCACAAGAAATTTGCACTTTCGAAAATCTGCACCAAAGTTGCTATCGAATTTGTTTCATTAGCGAAATAAAATGTTACGAACATGAAAAATCCTCCTACATCCAATAATATTTCTTGACAAATAACTTACATTCCAATAAAATTTCTAGAGAAATAAGATTTTAAATATTATTGATCACAATATTTTACTACGGAGATTAGAATTTTTACTCTTGTTTGCTATAGCGGAATTAGCTGGTGAAATTTATACATGATATTTAAATATACATAAAATGTTATTCACCAGTAATTACTTTGGAGATCAGCATAAATATATTGGTTCACTGTATATGCATACATACATTTGAAATTGGTATTAAGTGTATATATATATTATAGCTTATTACTTGTGATGTTCAAGTTTATGTGAATAAATATTTTCCTAAAAAATATTGGTAATTAAAATGTTTTTAATTTATCGACAAACACGTGATTTCCTCTTTTATTTGAGAGCCACATTCTGCGTAATGAAGTAATGAATCTCATGACTGAAAATAATTTTAAAATGAAAAATTTGGCGCACTTAATTAGGAATTATTTAACTAAATAAAAAGATACGTCTGCATAAAAACTAGACAAAATATAAATGCAAATTGGCTATAAAATACGTCTTTGTTTCTCTTTGGTTATTAATAAATTAAATTTCTATACGAATAATTATAACTAAAAATGTAAAAGTTCATAGTAACTGAATGTCGCTGCGGTAAAATATATGATTTGAAACTTTCTAAGTTAAAAGTCATTTCCTATATAAAATAAACTTAAAAAAACGGAAAAGACATTTTCTGTATAAAATAAAAGTAAAAATTACTGTGAAATAATATAGATATCATATATTACATAACAGAAATAAATTTTAACAACTCTTAGAAATATGCATAATGCTGAAAAATACGATATTTAGCGCATACGATGGTACCGATGGCAATGTAATTCATTTTAATTGGCGTCTCTAGGCGAATACTGCAATAATTCGTGGATAATAGTTATTTCTCTTTTGTGGGTATTTATAGGTTTTTCGTGTGGTAAAGGCGACAAAAATATGTTTGAGCATGTCGTGCATCTGTGAATATGGCGCTCTCGTCGATCACGTATGATATGATAAAGGCTTTCGAAATATTTTAAGATATCGACAAGAAAACCATATTTTCACATGCAGGACATATCTATGATGGTGATGATTGGACTTATTTTTTGTAATAATATACAATATTATTTGTAATAATATACAAATTTATTAAGGTCTGTTGTTTGTATGAATTTTATAATTAAATTCGCCAACATTATACATGTCTCTCACATATATATCCATAAAAAATACCAATTGAATGTTTCATAGCGAAACAAGGGACCTTATCATTTCATCCTGTCTTCCCGTCTATCTATTAGTCTCTCATAGTTTAACAGTTTCGACAGGTTTAGGCCAACGTGCATAACATTTTGCAATTAATATCTAGCTAAATATTTTAAAGAAAAATAATGTGCCTCCCCATAAGTGTAGAAATGGGGCGAAAAAAGTGTTTTCGTGTACCCATATAACGGGATGTGTTACAACTCAAAGTTTCAATACAGTTTCTCATTTTTAAGTCCCGGTTACGAAATCTTCATTTCAGAGTAATAAATAACGTGCGTCTCTTTGCAATTTTCAACCATGGGTTTCAAAATCTAAAAAGAATTCTAGATACTGGTATTTAATTAGCACTTTCAAAAAACATTATTTTGGGTAAACTGTATTAACAATTTCAGATGTAGACAATTACGGAATCTTACTTTGTGAATTTTTTACCAATTTTTATATGTATATTTGCAATAAAATATATTAATTATAATTTAAAAATAACTATTTTATAAAAATAACTCATTCTACTCATTTTTTATATTATTAATAAAATATAATAATTTTTACGAGCTCAAAAATTGCAGATTTGTTTATATTACGTGATTCTCCACATTGTATTAACTAATAATAAAAATATATGCATCAATAACTAACTAACATTAAAGAGCAATGGGTAAGTAATTTGTACACAAAGGCATCTTTGGATAGGATAATGTTACTACGTACGCGATGAGAACAAAATGAAACTGGACGGCGAAAATTACAGATCGCGGGAGATAATAAAGGGAAAAAAATCTTGTTGAAACCTTACAATTGCATATAAATTACGTGTAAAACTAGATACAAGCACCGGTTTACTATTTTAACAATCCGTATCTCAAAAAGTAAATAAAATGGGTTATGTGCGAATCGGAACACGCTCAAATCAGAGTTTGATAGTTGTCGATGCATCTTGAAATATTTATGGCAAGTTACTTAATAGTTCTTAAAGTAAAAAAGCTAAATGTTTCGCAAACGAGATAATAATAAAAATAAAAGTGGTAAATAAAACCTCAACTCCATTTTAACATGTTTTTTCCATTTTTTCTCACTCTACAACTCGCACAACAAATATTTTGCCTCCACTTTTTATTTATGGAAAAAAATTGATATTCTGTAAGGTATCAATTCATTCCTCATTTCGAAGCTCGCACTTGCATAATTTAATTCACGTAAGATTAGAATTGTAGAAATATGACAGACAAACGGATGAATTTGACGAAATTACAAGGAAATAATTCTTGCCAATTGATAACTGAATTCTATAAAGGAAACCTCTTGGCGGCAAAAGTTGTGTTCCTCTGTGCCTTTATAATATAATAATTATGTAATTATTGCTTAACGTAAACAAAGTATAGGTTAAATTTATATCTCATTTTAGGCTCAATTTATATTACTTTCTTGTAACTACAATATAATGAGAAAAAGTTCGAAATACCAGAAAACTTTGTTGCCGCTAAGAAATTTTTCTTAATTATTACATTGGTAACTATTTTTTTTTAATTATGATATAGACATTACTTATTAAGAAATAATGGTTAAATAACTTTAAAGTAATTATGCTGACAGGGTTTATGAAAATAAACGCAACGGAACTCGGGACTTTAAAAATTGTAATGAGCGAAATAAAAATGTTTAGTAATTTTGTTGTAATTTTGTCGGAACTAGCGATATTAGAACGCAAAATTATCGACTCTCACGCTACTACAAATTCTCTTTTTATTTTTTGGAATTGTTTTAAATACTTACAATTGATCAGGTTTTTACCCGGCTGCGCGAACGCAGGAGGATAATGTTTTCTGTTGTATGTAAATATCCGGGCGGAACAATTTATACTACCCTGGAGCTTGAATGGCTAATTGGAAGATAATGTTTGAAGTATCATTGGGTTCGTCATACTTTTACAAGTGACAAATATGTACAAGTTGCCATTAAAATTTTAATACGCCTATTGCTGCTAATCATCGTGTTCTGAATAGTTTATTTATTTTAACAATTTTGCGGTCTATAACCTCGCTTCAAACTAAATTTTTTCCTGGATAGATTTTCAATTTGTTATTGATAGTTTTTTAACTTTAAAGCAGAGATTTTTGTTTCTCTTGTGGACCACTATCCAAAAAAGCAGAATATTTTCTGTTATTCTTATTATAACTGAATGTGTTATTTCTGTAATAACAATTATATTAAAGCACCGTTAAAACGATAGTTGATATTTAAACATTTCATTGTTTTCCTTGGCAAGAAATAATGAATTAAATAGCAAGTTATATTCTATGAACAAATGAATTTAATAACGTTATACTTTAAGTAAGGTAAAATGATTATTTTTGTTTTCAGATTTTTCTTTCTAATGTTTGAGTTGTAAATTAGTTTTCATATGATACATGGCTAGCCGAGACTTCATTTCTCTTCGTAACTCAATACTCACTTCTTCCAAGTACGTTTATAAATAATAATTTCTTATCTTGAAACAATTTAAGATCAAACTTTATAATTATGTCGACATTAAAACGCTCTAATTTAGAAGGCTTTGACATAGGTCATAGGTGAAAAATATGCCATTTTTATCTTCGTTGTGAATCAAAAAATTTAATAAAGCAATAAATGGCGAACAAGAAGCTGAGAAGGGTAATACTTTAAACATAAAGAAAAACAATTTGTCGTAGAATATGCTCTGAAGAGAGCGTCTGAATTCTACAGACCGATTCCCCTAAACGGTGGTTTAAAAGAACTTCAACGGTATCCGTTTGGTAGGGAGGAACTAAAATATTCACCTTGGATCAATAGACTAACAATAAAGTCGAAGGTGTGCATATTATAGTGGAGTAATACATAGTGCCATCATTTATTTCAAGTTAATGCGTACCCATCAACTTGTCTAGTCGGCGTAATGCGTACGTTAAATCACAATTACACACTCGTTTGAAAAAAATTAATTAAATCCTAAATTTTAAGCAATGTGGCATACTATTACCATAAAATGGACATAAGGAACGAACTATTGTTAGTGGTTTTAAAAATATTATGGTTACTAAAATTTAAGACTTTATTGAAACGAATAGACTATAACGGAAGGACGAACTTCACAAAAGGTTGAGTAGAGAAACTGAAAGAAGTCATAAATAAAGTCAGAGGTGGTGTCTTTGGATAAATTAAGTCCTTTTATATATTACATTAAATAGATAAGGTACCGAAGTAGTATATAAAGTAGTGTTCATTGTCAGCAAGGATATTACACCATGTATTACGTAACGATAAGAATTATTACTTCGTCTGCGCTCATATATACCAACAGTTTTACATACATCGTAATGTTGCTAAAGGTAAGAAAGTACCATCTGTTCTTTAGTTTGTATTTCACTGATTTCATATATCGATCTTTTTTAAAAGCAGATTATTTTTCTTATCTCCAATATTTCTTCATAAAAAGGGGGTCGCATTAGATTTTTCATTAAAACATTTTTGATACTGTGCTTACGAACAATGTCAAAGTCTATTTAAAAACTTCTAGCCCCATGTAATCATTTGTTTCATTTCATTGCCGTAAGGCATTCGTGACAGGATCCCTACTTAGCGATACAACGTGGCCAAAATATTTACTTTCGTTTTAGAGGAAACTTTTTTATTCGTAATCTCATTAAGTTACCATATTTTGTAAATCAGGCCGTAACAATAAAAAAAGAACAAAAATATACAAAAAAATGCAGTGGTGTCGCTTTTACTGACAAAAGAATAAAACTATTTAGATTAAAGTCAATATATTTAAATTTAGAGATAAGAAGAATCTTTATTCGTAAGGTATAAACTATGGTTAAGAAATCAAAAAGGTACAAATATATTTTTTATAAAAACAATATCAACAACTGGGACAAAACCGGATGAAAACAATAAAAAAGCGTGACTAAAAATATTCTTCATTATTTTCTTTGCGTAGTGTAGCTCTATGATATTTTATTATATTTATATAACAAATAAGATTTACATAAGAAAAGAAATGTACATAATTAATAAAAGACCCGCCGATTTAATATTTAACAAAGGAAGCATTACAAGGATAAAGAGTAACTGAAAATTTAATTTTTTATTTCAAAATAAAAGTGAAATTAATTTTCATTATCCCAGATTTGGCTCCAGCCTTGTTAATATTAAATCACATTTATATTATACGGTATATATTTAATTAACGTGTTAATGGCATTATCCCTACACACGCTCGAGGAAGGTCGCTATCTCGCGTAAATATATTCGTATTGATATACGATACGAATATATTTATATGCTAGTGTCGTCTGTGCGAAATTTAATGAATTGTGTTTATGAAGTAATGAAATTCAATTTATTTTTGGCCGGAGTAAAAGAAATTTATACGCTGAATCATAATTCACCTATTTCATGTGAACCTTTGCAATCAATAGCATTTTTATTTGACTATTTGACACGCATTCTTGTTGAATTAACCGATGATTAAATGATGATGAATTTTTAATGAGAAAAATAATGTTATGAAAATTTAATTCTAACTTACCTATGTTATAGTAAACCACTTACATATAGAGAAGACGACTAACTCTACTTTATAATTATTGATTTCATAATCATCAGCCAAAATTATTTTACCATGACCATGATAAATTTTTGTTTCACCTGAGAAACGATTGAGTATATCATTATTTATTAAACCGCAATATTCATTCTTTTGTCCTAAAACAACTAAATTTAAAATACTTTGTATTAAAATGTTTTCTGAAATGTTGCCATAAATATTATTAATTATATTATCGCGATCACTAACTAATTGTATGGTATTATAATAATATTTTCACCAAATTGTGGAAATTGTCTTGTTTCACCGTTAAAAATTTAGTTCCCAAACTCAGCAAACTCTAGTTAATGTGGTAACGCCACATTTGAGTTAAAGTGACGTGAAAAAACGTAGCAAATTCATTCCATCATCCATCTTGTAAAGCAACTTTTAAGTGAAATTGTACATGATCCATGTGGAACAACCGGTAACATTTATCGAAAATCACCACACAAAAAATAGTCTTACCTCCAAACCGTTTATTGTTATTAGCTTTATACAAATCTCTAAATAATATATTTATAACTTTTAATACTTTCATAAATCTGAAGTTTTACTGCCTAATTTTGTCATCTAATTTGGGGTATGTTTAAATGTGTGGGATTGCTACATATGCGACTTTATCAATATAACAAATTCCAACTATTTTATCGTTTTTACATAATGTAATTAAAACGCGGGAATTTGGCTACCCCCTTTCTGAAATTCTGTTGTATAATTGATTGCTTCAACTTTGACATAAATCGGTTTCGTTACTACTGCATGAAGTCATTCTTTTAATTTTGTCTTAATACAAGCAAAATAATTTTTGAACTGAAATTAGCAGATTTATTTTGATCAATATCGTTTACAATTTTTAGTCCATTAGAATTGCCATATTTCAAAGCAAAGGATTAATTGTAGCTACGAATATTGTACAAATAATTCAATAAAAATACTCTCTTTTATACTTCTCGGTACAGTACATTGAAAAATTAATTATATGTCAATGACTGCAAATAAACTTTTCCTTTTTTATAACGTGATATGAATGCTGTTATATCACATGAAGTAACTTCATATACGAAATGCTTTGCAGTACAAAACCTGTAAATTTATTTTAAAATAATTTAAATTTACCCACGACCATAATTTTCAAAATTCATTGGAATTAGATTCAATTCACATTTAAATGCATCTCTCAAAACAATAATACAATTATCATTATCAGTTTTCACTTGCTTTTGATTTAATCGCAAAAATTGCCTCTCCCTATGTCTTTGGCTTTCAATTCGATCCATTAGCATATTGACCATTCTGCTTCGAAACATGACACATATATATTTTTCGTTTAATTTTAGACAAAAATGAGTCAAATCGTAACACTATTTCAAAATTAATAAATTTGAAATTGATTCCACTTTTTTATTACAAGCGTAAAAGCTATTGTAAGTAAAAACACTGCAATCAAACGTGAATTGTATATTTTAAAACAAACGTTGTATGACTTTACTATGCTGTTGAAAGTCCATAAACGAACAGCGAGAGTATCAATGTTACGTATTTGTATGAAAATTTTTAGTCCTTGTTTGGACACTATACGGAAAAAAGTGGGAAAGGGCGAAGAGGAAGCATAATGGAATTAATGACCAACATTTAGCAAACATATTAAGTTCCTTAGAAGTAATTCAACTCTTAAAAGATAGAATAATATAACGAAGTAATAAGTATAAATGACAATTCCATTTGAACGAAATTCAAACAACGCTACATGATTTTTTTTCCTTTTTTTAATATTCTCCCATGCAGGGAAGATAAAGGGATTTAAGCTCATGCAGCCATAAAGGTGATCACAATGCTTTCGTTTCATTTTTAAAGCATTTTGTATGGGAAAATCATGTTTGTATATTTACTTTATTATACTTGTTTTAACGGAGCATAGACATGATTTTTTTTCGAAAATCACCGTCTCGAACCGAATTTTATCGTAATTCTCTAATTTCATACTGAATTGGAATTTGATATTATGTAATATGATATTCCACTGGTTTCTTAAATTTTTTTAGGAAACGTTTTCTCTGGGAATTTCCTCTGGGATTCCTGATATTTCTAATAATAATTCTAACTAATTTTTTTAACAACAAACATACACCTTATATATTTTAAGACCAGCGCAACAAAAATATATGCAAAGTTAAATTCATTCGCCTGTGTTTCATATAATAATTTGAATTGTTGACGAAATTCCTGCTGCAAATGGACATATACATACCTTTACAATGATCTCGTAAAAAGTTACAATAAAATAATACTTATTATAATAATAAGTAAAAAAAGACGAATCCTTGTGAGATCACAATATTTTATTTATCTACCGGAAAGTACAACCCAAAATTCGCCTACATTGCCTGTATATAATCGTAAAACTAAACATAATCGACACTGATAATTAAAGATTGAACGGAAAAAATGAGTTTATTGAAACATCTACACATAAACATGAATCGTTATATGAAATCGTTACAAAGAGCTACATCAAGCTTGCGGAAAAATCAAAACGTTTGGAAAAATCGATCGTTCGTCTTCATTGGCATGATTATTTGAGAAAAGTTTATTTCAAAAAGAATAAACTTATCCTGCACAAAACATATAAAATTATTCTTTTTAAGTATTTAAAACTAGCCCTCTGTTATACACGAAGACTGAAATCCGGTTTACGATAACCTTCACGAGAGTGATATTTAAACCTCGATAAATTTAATCATGTAACGTCTCCTTCTTATGCGAATGGTGTTTTGAATTAATTTGTGAAATATTACAAAATAAACTATATTCGATGATGTAATTATTCAGTTCAAAAAGTAAAAAACAGGAGAAATGGAGGTCGGTTTTGTGAAGAAAGATTGCTATAATTGTTAGAGGACATACTCTTTTATAAAAAAGGTGCATTAAATGTAGCAAATATTTTATTCAAATGATTGTAGCTATTATGATAAATGTAATTACACTCCGATAAAAATGTCTCTAAAATCTCTTTTTCCTGGAATTTGTTAGTAATTTATGCTATAGGTAGTGCTATTTACGTGTCCATCCGAAATTTTAAGCCTTGTTTGGGTTTTGTTCACACAACAGGATATTCCAGTAATAAATGTTTGTATATATTATATGTCAACAATAGAAAGCAACATTGTTATAATTATTAATATTATTTATGATGTTATGGACATTTCACTCTGATGTTAAGCACATTTTCACTCGCACGAAACTGGAACCTAAAAACAAACAAGATTTAAGATAATTAACTGTGAATCAGTAAATAAAAATAAATTGTTTTTTACCCTTGTTCATATAATATTTTGTTTGAAGAACAACAAATTATTAATTAAAAATAGCGCTAGGACAGGGGAATAATAGCAACTTGTGCACTAATGAACAGGACCTTGAGCTGCTTACTGCTGCTTGAAAACCCATAAAGAAAAAGAAAGCCTATTAAAATGAATATCTTAAAATAAATAAAAATGCTAACAATGTTAATTTTGGCATCACATGATATAGTAATAATAGTGTTGGCAGCAAGATGATGTGTCATAGTAATGGTGAAAAAGAAATAAGCTGAGTTGTTAGCACAAACAAGTGTATTTGTTTTAGGAAATAAGAGCAAGCAGTAGTCAAAAGTATGTATTTAATGACACTTCTGTGTGTCCACACAATTCATGGTTTAACTTTGAAACGACCGAGTCATTCTCTCTATTAAAAGTCCTATCCTATCTTTTTTATTTAGTTTTACGTACATAGGTAAACAAATTTAAAAAAACGTGAGGCTGTGAGATGTAAAGAGACGAATTAATGATTCAACATTAAAAGTAAGGTATATCAATTGCACATTTCATAAAAGACCCTAAAATTACATATGTAATTTCAAACATAGAATTCGTAAATTTCAAGCTATAAATATTACAAAAAAGGTAATTAGGAAGATTTAATAATTATTCGTTAATAATTTGAATACCTTAAAGTTAATGTCAAATTTTATTTTACTTGCTTGCAGATACGAGTTTACATACCGTATCGTTATTTCACATCTATATCTAGTGATATACTTAACCCCTTTTCATTGTTATAGGCATATAAATAAAAATACGTTACTGAATTTGAAGGTCTTGATCACACTACGTACATGTTTATCCGGCGACGAATGGGGGAGTGGAGGGTAGCAAGCGGCTTTGGCTTAATGCAAAAAAAAATGTTCAATAGTGAGTTACAGCTAAGCACACGCTCCTATTAGTTACGAATATACAGCATCTAGACACTGCATCGTCTAGGTGAGGTCGTCGATTTGTAAGTCAGATATGGTTCGGAACTTGGAATTCCTGCTGCATTATTCAAAAATTTTCAATCTGTCACGAATTAACCTGTATACATTTATTAGTGCAGAACTGATTAGAAACTGGCTCTGTTTTTTGGAGCCCAACCGAAGCCAAGAACAGCTTGATTGAACGTATGTAAAAGACGTTCCTCCGATATCTGTCTGAGACAGTATGGTTATTTCCTCTTTATATTTCCTACCGATTTCCTCTTGAGTGTGTAGGTTTCCATTCTTTATAATTCCGACATGGCATCTATCAAGTTTATCTTCCAGATATTGACAGGAAAAATTCTATGCCTGTATTAATGAGTAAACTTTCATTCTTCGTGCCTGACAATTTCCTGTGTACGCAAACATCATAATATTGTTTTTTTCATTCCCTAGAATTGAATTATATCAGAACTTTCCAGCTTTCCGCGGTATTTACTGCTCAACCACATGACAGCGGTCGCACCAGAGTATGTTTTGTGTATGATGTGTGAAAGTAAATTTGTTATCGTTATATTTTATAGTTCTTTTGTGTTTTGTATTCACATTTAAACACAAGTAAATGAAACTACGTAATGTAGTATTATTTCTACTTTCTTTAATTTCTTTACCACGACCTAGGTTTCGTGGTATTACAACATCTTCAGGTGGGTTATTAGCAAAGATTAAATCTTAGGAACAACCAACAGCATTTATATTTCAAACACAATAGCGGAAGATTGCTTCGTGCGGATTTTTCCATTGTTTATGTTAGTGAGTTTCTGGAAGGGGCGCAGACTAGGTTTTATTATATTACAGAGAGTTATACAATATACCAGTATTTTAGTGAGGGTAATAAATTCAATTGTTGTTATTATGTGAGGTTATACAATGAAAACTTTACGGTGTATGTAATAAAATTAAATGGAAGTTATTATCGGTAATATATTTGTACAAAAGCAAGGGTATTTGAAACTTACCATATATTCTCTATTAAGCTACTTAATATTTAATTGTTTTTAAAGAATGTGAAATCTGCTTAGCGGTGAAACGTATATCTACACTATACTACAAAAAAAGAGTTTTCAAGATAATGGAACATATATTTCTTTTAAAACAATTGCTTACAACATTTCTATCTACAAATCAGGCGATAAAGACAAAAATAAGAACTTACAGATCTACTCGTATAAGTATTCTGTCTGCTTTCGCTAATTATTTGAATTTGTTTTGTGCAACTCACTTTATTCACATTTTCTAATTATTCTCTCCGTCAGTCAACACGGTTTTTATTCAAAAACGTCAACAATAAATAATTTATTAGAATATTTAAACTATCTTTGTGTTGCTTTTGCCAAAAGAAGGCTGGTAGACTCCATTTGTACAGATTTTTTGAAAGCCGTTGAAAAAGGTCAATCATTCGAAATCTGCACAAAACTCAGATTTTGTGGTACACAGGGGAATTTATTGTTGTATGTATCATATTTTACCTAAATAAAAGGGGTCAACTTGCGAAAATCAACTCTTTATAATATTTAATAACATTCTGTTACAAAAATATACATGCCAGAGACATTGCTGTATGCAGGCAATAAGATTTTCATCACTATAAATGACGTTAAAGACTATCTAAGTTACAACAAAACCTATTTTGCAAAAAACCGAGTGATGCACCTCTAATGGGATATTTTTGAATATTGACAGGAGCTTTATTATCTCCTTCACTACTTTGAGAAATAAAACTTTATTTAGGTATATGTAGTGCCAAACCTTACAACATAAGTCTCTTCCGAGGGATCTCGGAATTTGCTTTGATGGAAAACTGACATTAATTCCTAATATGATCATGTTTTTCATAAATATATCCAAAGTCTACGATTCACGTCTCATTCCTACTAACCACAATTTTAAAAATAGTAAAAAGGAATTTTAAAATCATTACACTTTTAAATATTATTATTGTTCTATAATTAGAAGTATCCTCCAATATGGATCGGTTGTTTGTCTTCTTACTACGAATCACACAGCAAGATAAGTTAAAAAATACATAAGGAGGTTCTCAACTATTCTTTTCCGCAAACTTCCCTTGGTCGAGATCCTAAGACATCCGACAGAGATTAAATTTGTCATCACTAATTACCCGGAAGAAAGCCCCAAGCTATTGTATTTACACTAAGTCATACATTTTCATGTTGATTGTCCCTCCGTTTTCTCGCTATTCAACTTCAACGACTATTTCAGGTCGCGTAAACCTTCATCTTCACAAAGATTATGTGTACTTTAAGTTTATAATATTAATACCTCTGTTTATAACAGCGTAACTAAAATTTTTCCACTGCATAACGGTCTTGTTTCTCAACATTCTTCTTTGAACATTTTTGAACAGAAATCATTCATATTTATTAAGGAAAAAGGAATATTATTTATAAATGAAAGCCAAGCTAAAATATAATTAATTATAAGATATACATACTGATATAAAGTAATATCAATTCTAAGTTAAAATTAATATTACTAATTAATCAATATATTATAATAAATGTAATAAATTCACAAAAACAATTAACCTTTAAAAATGTATTTGTAAATATTCTAACCATTTTTGCATATATACGAGTAATTAGAGCTATATACTAATTTTACAGTCTGATCTTTTTAATGTAGCTTTACGTGATTAAAACTTGTTTAAAGAATAATTTTGAATAAATAAATATAGATATAAATAAATTATTTAAATTTGTTACCTATATCTTACCTAAAATATTAATACATATGGTTTACATGGTGACTGCAAGACAAAAAAATAAAATACCTGTATTTTTTTAATATTCAGAAAAAATAGTTTTATCTTTATGGCTGGCACACCTCTGGAATTTATATGACAGAATAATATTCTTATGGTTTAGTGCATATTACGTTTCCTTTCTAGATTTTTTTACGGATAGAAGGAGTTCAAATAAAGGTAAATGACGAACTACTAATGCGTTAAATATAATGAAGAAATGTATGTTTTCGTTAAAACAATAAAAAATACATTATATATTTTTTTCTTGAACTATTTTTAAATTAACCACAATTTTAAAAAGAAAACACTTTTTTCAACCATATTTCCTTACCGAATATGAAAAATGCAACATTATATTATTTTCCTTTTAAGCATTCTTGAAACCCCTCGCTAGTCACTTATAAGTCTGAGATGAAGCGCAATTGAAAGGAAACTCATATTGGTTTTAATAAAACCTTTATTGAAATACCTCTGTATCCGTCGGTGAGTAAATTTTGAAAAGCAAAATTGAATCGCGTCTACAAAATATTTTTGTACTTAACCGATACCTTTCTCGTATTTGTGTTTATATTAGACACTTATTTTTGGGATCATTAAATGTACATTCTCCAGAAATAAAAATTTTAGTATAAATTCTATGGATTTTGGGCGACGTAGTTTATGAATATTCTGGGACAATACATTCAGACGAATTGTATCGTGGTATCACTGTTTATAGAATTGTAATATACGACCAACTTTTTGTGAGACAAAATCGTCTATTATCAGTGCTCCCTTATCCAGAAGAGACTCAGTTGCAACTCTTTTGCCTAATGCACTACTTTGAAAACTGGCTTCTTCATGCAGTACATATTTCAATAGTTTTATATTATTTAATTTCTGTTCCCCAAGTTATTTTTATGTTATCTGGGTGATTAATTCCTCTATTTTAAGAAATATGTTCATGCCTTTCTTTATCAACAACAATTTTTCTGTTTCTAAATGGCGCTGTTGTTTTTAAGATTTCCTAAATAGTTCATTTATTGTACCAAAATGCACTGACAACCCATTTTGAAGAGCGCCCGGTTATACAAAGAGTTAATCTTGCAATTGCTGATGTCAATATTGAAAGCATGTTTTAGTAAGAACTATGTCACTGTAGCTAATATAATTTTTCAATTATCATATTTTATCATCATTATATTACAAATAATTTACAAAGATGACGGTTAATTATTATGAACACTATTACATTATGAAAACGTTTATATCCTAATAAATTTATTTGTTAACAAAAATATTTAATCGAAGTCGTGGCTAGTAATAATTTACTTCTGATAACCATGCAACATGAAATTTCATTTGTGAACATTATTTCTAAAAATAACAATTTTTGGTTGATGAATAAGGAATTAATTAACATGGGCATATACTTTATGTGATTAAAGTAAAGAATACAAAATTGTACAACTTTTTACAATATTTTGATGATCTTTTCTGGAATTAAAAAGACGCAATTTTCTCGAAATTGTAACAAATCTAATTTTTTGTCAACGGACCGACACTTTTTCTTTATTTCTCAACGTTTTGAGTTATTTTCATAAATAAATATTTGATCTTAGTATTAAACTACGTGCCACCAAAATTACTTCATGTAAATTTTTTGGGAAGACTCACCATAATTTAACTATAAAATAATATGCTATGACGTGTAAAGCCAAAGTCTAAATGAAAGTCAAAAAATTACGGAAATATATTACGGAATATTATCATAACATCAAAAACTTTAGCATATTACTTCAGACCTCACTGATAGGAATTATTGTAAATTATGCCACTGATAAGCATTTTCAATCATACTAAATTTACATTACAGTTGCACCATACGGCAAAACCCTATAATTTTCTTTGATAAAGATGTAGGTTTATTTAGGGTTTGGGCATGAATTTAAACAATGATATCTGGGTAAGAGCCACCCAACAATTTTATATATAAATGGGGCACTAATAAGTGAGTGTACGTATTTTTTAATATTAAATTCACTTATCACGGAACATGATAATTTATATTTTAAAATTATGATCACTTATTTCCACAGATAACACTTATACTATATATCCCTACCATACCCTACACTTAGAATATATATCCCTGCCATACCTAGTACCAGGATTTTATTCATACGTAAATTAACATTTATAAAACCATAACTAATCAGTTCCAGATTTGTCAAAGAATTAGTTTTATTTATTCTTTTTTACGCCGTTTATTGCATAACATTAAGTTATTTCTCTTCACGAAAATAACAAATAATTACATTAATTTTGAATTTCGTAATTAACTTTTATAATTATATATATTATATATATTGCGGTGAATTTTTATAAAATAATATATATTTATTGCGGGGAAATGAGCAATAAATAATTAATTTTGATTTTAAATCATTAACATAAAGGAATTCAGGAGTATTTAAAAAACTTGAATCAACTTATTTGCAACAGATTGGGCATTTACAACGATTTAATGACATATGAACAAAAAGGTACAAATCATGAGCACGAGAACGATTTTAATTTCACACGTATTAGTATCACTCTGTCAGTTTCACTGCGTCAAGTGCAGCCAAAATTTTGTGTTTTAGCTCGTCTACACTTTGCCCCTCTTTTATTTAAACTAACGGCTTTACATCCGACCACAAATAAAAGTCTACGGGTATCAGCAGGTTAAAATGGCTAATTGAAGAAGATAGCCAATTAACGACACGCTTAGCACTGAGCTCGGATGCTCCCACGAAAATATAGAGAATCATTTAAAAAATTCTCTAACGTCCTAGACATTTAAAGATTCTGATATACTTCACTATGTCCTTTTCGATTATTGACATATCTTCAAATAGGTTTTATACTGAGCTTAATAGATCCCAAATACACGCTATTTAGGCACCATATCAGATTGTCGCATCTGGTCCTTAGTAAGTCAAATCATAAGAAAGAGAATTTCCATATCTCTTACACCGTTTGTAATACCTGTGCTCTTTTTATCCATAAGTACTTGTAAATAACACTTAATTATTTTTTACGACACTTTTTTTATTTCTCTCAAAATATCTAGAAGACAAGAGTGACATAACAGTAGTTAGCTAGCAATATTTAGTTGTTTTTGTCATACTTGCATTCTGACATGCTTGCACTCTTGTCATGCAGTAAGTGTGATAAGACCAAACTGAATTGTATCATTTTATTATCTTTCCACCTTTATCTATGGGGAATGGTCTAATCCCATTAGCCTTAGAGTTATACTATACCATTTCCGATTTGCGTGTCATACTTGCTCGTCTTATAATTATAACTATCTTCCTTTTACATGTGATTTTTTGTCTCATTTTTCTGTTCGTGTTATTCAGTATTTCAATGTGTAATATTTCGTAATATTTGTGCACTAACTAGCTGGAATGATATTCTTCGTTCATTTTTTAACGTTATAAAGTCCCTATTTATGTAATTAGTTTTATTCAATGAACGCAACAAAGTAGATGATAAACTTAAACGTAGTTCAATGACAATATTTTGTCTCGGAGGAAGAAAATTTAAATATATTTTCTGTAAACAGGTAGCTAAAGACACAATAAAATAAAATATGCATCTTTAATTAAAAATACAAATATTATTACATTTTAAATGTTTTGTGCAAAACTTATAGCCCAAATGGCCAATACATCAAAAATATGTCTATAAAGCTTCAAATTAATTGACATCAAATCAACGCCACGGCTGTTTAAAAATGATTGAAAATGAATCATAATTATCATTTTGAAAAAAAGGAGCGCTTTGCTTTTCTTCGACAACTGAATTGCTGAGAGGGGTCTATGACAATTCACAGTGAATATACTGAAATTAGAATTGGAAAATAATTATTTTTCCTTTTCTGTTGCTACAAAACCTACGATTACGCCAAATTTCAAGATCCTAGGTCAACTAGATACCCTAAAACACAATAAGTGAGTTTGTAAGTCATACGTAATATTTGTGAGGATGCACCTTTTCATTACGTTAAGTTACTTGACTTTTTTAATGAGAAGATTTCTGAAACGAAATCTTTCATATTGTCTTATAGGTTATATCTTTTCGTAACGCTAACTGAAACGATTTACGTCTCATTACATAGCCTGTAAATACAGCTTATTTCAAAAGTCGGAATAATTTTCAGGAAATCTATGATAATAACCGAGTTATTGGAATTGATTTTTGCTGTACAAATCAAATTTTACTTATGATTTCTCTCAGTTTGTGATACTTCTAACCCTATCTGTTATGGAGAAAGAAAAAAGTGGAAGAAAATCGTACCTTGACAAAGTAGTTTAATAAGATAAGTATCCTTATCCACGTAAAATAAAATAAATTTGTAATTGTTTGCAAAATCTACATTGTTTATAACAAATTTGACCACTGTTACTTGAATAGATTATATAAAACCAAATTGAAAAAAGTGACACAGTGAAACAGGAATAACATCATAATAAATAGGAAGCTACGAAAATCTGACAAGAAAGCATCCTTAGGCATCGCCCAGATTGTAACTTATTGTGGAGGTGGAGTTTTAGCGCGGGGCCGTCGTGCTGACGGCCTTAAATGGTAACAATTATTCATAATTTATGACTTATTTTTAATATTGTTTCATGCTTCATTTTCTATTTCCTTGAAGTTTACGATGACATGAATATAAAAATGTTACTCTTTTAAATTATATCCTTAACAATATTTACACCAATGTTTTCAGACTTTATACTAAGACACAGATTTTATAAAGAAATATTGTCGGTCTCGCGTTATTCGCTTAAAGGTAATAAGTTTAGAATAATATCAAATACTAAACTCTGTGACACATTAATACATAAAAAGTCAATAAGCTCAATACATTGACAAGATACGTCTTTCCCGCATCAGCTCTTATTGTAATTTGGCGTCAACCTAGGTTTCATAGCACAAGTAAAAGAAAAATTATTACTTTCTGGTTCTATGTTGAATTATTTACGCGACAAACGTAATTTTTTGGTTTACCGGTCACTGACTACGTAATTAAATTCGTCAATATTGAACCTCAAAAAAATAATCTTCAAAGTATTGGTGATATAATAATATTACTAATGAATGTAATGATAGATGTTATGCGATGACGGTGTGTTGGCGTGCGGGTGGGTGCTTAGCGGAAAACTATAGAGCCGATGTCAGAGCTTGCAATTTTTAACAAATTTAGTATAGTTCAATATATACGACTAATTACGACTCGTGCACAGTTACGCCTGTAAGCCACAAAAATAAATACACTGGTAAAAAAACTACTACCATTATTTTTCGCCCCTTGGTATGTTTTAATCACATTATCGTGTTTCCTTTCTACAGTAGTAATTCTTTCGATTTCTGTGAGAATATTTCTATTATTATTTCGTTTAAACTATTATAATTAGATGAAGGTTAACACTATAATTTCTTTAAAAACCTCCTTGTTATAACAGCTGTTGTAATATTCTTAAAACAAATGATGAAATGAACGATCAAAGAGTAAGCGATTTTAATCAAATATTGACAGCACTGTAGGCTTTATTTAACTTAACATTTTA
Source organism: Druceiella hillmani (assembly GCA_039881145.1). NCBI lineage: Eukaryota > Metazoa > Arthropoda > Insecta > Lepidoptera > Hepialidae > Druceiella > Druceiella hillmani. The sequence continues at coordinate 1,151,182 of JAYKKI010000050.1, read as the reverse complement.
ATTAAAGTTTCAAATTAATTTGACACAAATTTTAATGGCTTTTAAGAATAGATTTCTTCATTCGGAAGACAATCCCAACCAAGAAAATCAAAGCAATGTAGCTTGAGTATTTTTAAGGTACTTTTTACTCTAACAAAGGGAATTTTGTATTACTATAGTATATTCCCTTCATTTATTTGTAAACAAAAATTAAGTGAGAATGAATTTCTACAAAATTAACGCCAAATATATTCAATATTCAAAATTATATTTACATTAAGATTTCCCGGGAAAAGTAAAAGTAAAAGATTCTCGTATATTTAGTTAGTAAAATAAACGTCTCGTTTAAGCATGTTTTTTTGGATTGAATCATTATTAAAACTTAATAATTAATTTCGTGTATTTATTCATCTAAGGTGTATATCAATATTTTGGAAGAACAAATACACAAACATTTTGTTAACATTTCATTACTTCTACTATATCTATCTCAATTACTGAACTATCTAAATTTACTGGAAATACTATCTAAATTTTACTGGAAAAAGAAGTTCTACTTAACATTTTGTACCTTTTAACTTATTATTGCTATAATGATACAAAACATTTGTTATTATTGTATTAAACAAATTTAGTTTTAATTGTTATATTCCAGTTATTTTAGTCGACTCAATTTGTTCCAACTGTTGGAAAGGGAAGAAAAGAAGCAAAAAAAAATTAGTCAAAAAAAAATTATAAAAACAATGTTTTCCGACGTATCCTAGATTTTCCCCAAAAATGATTTATTGTTGTATCACGCCATGTTACGATATATTCGGCGCTGTAATTATAATCTATTTGTCAACTGATGCATTTCATTCCTCTTTATTAGCACTTTTACATCGTATATCTTTCGCGTTTCTTATCGTATACTTTTACATCGTATATAATACATATTTCGTATTATTAATTATATTGTTCATTATAATAAAATTGGCCACTTTTTCTACCTTTGAAATACTACAAGTTAATATAACATCTTTACTGACTTTAGTTTTGATTTATCTTCTGAAAGAACGTTTAGTGGGTGTATTCTTCTAGTCATCCCATTTAAAAATATCAACCGTCAACAATGTTAAAATTTGAATGTGTGGATACAGTTAATGAAGTTCGTGTCATGCTAGAAAAACCTAAAGGTAAAATCAACGCAAATGTTTATTGGAACTGCTGCCGCTTTGCACATATTTCCACTAAAGATCTTAATTTCTACAGATTGGCTATAAACAAGATACATTGTCTTATTGTAGTAAATATCTGTCTTATCAGCCTTGAAAAGTTTTATATATAGAAATTATCTTATTGTGAAGGAATTTAACAGCACATATATATAAAAACCAAATTATCAATTTGCATGCTTTTTTTCTTAGAGAGTTTCATGTATATGTATTACTCATTAGTTATACTATGTCTAGTGAAAAATACATGAAATTAACTTGCAATTGACGTGTTGGCGTCAACATGACGAAATTAAGAAAAAGAATAGAAAGTGTAATTTTTCTACCACAGCGAGTTATTTCTGATTCTTCTACCTGTCTTATTATTTACGTTCACTAGTTTTCAAAGGTGTGAACTGTTACCAACCAAATATATGGAGTATAGGCATTTTACCACATAATTGTTTGCATGCGATATATTTAAAAAAAATACTATCCATCATAAAATACCCGAGCTCTTTCTTATTCGTCTAGATTACGAAGTAATTGCTTTCCAAAAAATATCAATCAATCAATCGAATTGAACTGATAATAAAAACCTGGTGCTCGTATATGTACTTTAATATTCATAAGAAACGCATCGAAGGGGAACCTCGTCAAGAGTCAGCCCTCGCGTAATAACTTGGGAAAAGTTTATATATCAACCCTCGTCAATTAAGTAGGTGTTTTCACTAAGCACAAATTAGGATAGCCAACTCTAGTTATAGTAGCAATAAACCCGCTTTTCAGTATACTATTTGAGATCATTTAATTAGATAACGTAAAATTACCTATTTCCATTTATAACACATGAACTAATATACGAATATAGTTAACAAAAATAAATCACTTCTTTTAATTTTTCCGATCGACTTTGAAAGAAATAACTTCTCTTTAAAAATTTAGTTTCTTATATACTCGGTGTTAATCTTTCAATAAGCAAAATTCATTTTCATTTCTAGCCGTTATTTCATTTCTAAACGAATATATTCATTACTAGTTTTTTTTTATGATTTCGTAATAAATTCGTAAAAAATTTCTAAAAACTTTATCAAAATCTTTATGGACCTGCAAGCCAAACTGCAAGATTTGATTTTAATCGAATGTAAGATGGATAAAATTAAATCACCATTTTTTAAATTAAAAATATTTCAAATGCGGCGAATATTTTATAAGGTGACAACAAATAATACTCCTAATCCCAATTAAAAACAAGAGACAAATCAAATATTACCACTTCTAAAATACCTGTAGGAAAATCAACTATTGTTTCACGTTCGACCATTGTTACTCAAGAAACCGACAGCTGAACATAATCCGAGTTGCATGTCTATAGTGAGAAAATTAATTTTGTTTTGCGAAAAAATTATTAAGTTTTCAAGAAAGGAAGTTGTCAATTGCTCTCAAACTATTTGAAAGACCGCAATAATATTTTTTACCTTCACTATGCTTTTTATCTTCATTATTATCGTCTGTTGTTTACATAACAGAGTTCATAATATCAACTTTTGTTTAAGTTGTCACAAACGTTATGTCATATTTATATTTTTTTACAGACAAAAAGGCCAGGAAAATTCAGTACAGTCGGAAATTAGTGAAAATGTGCAGAATTAAAAAAACGAAAACAAAAACTATATGATTTAGTATTTGCTAATCATAATTAAGCCTGTGGAGTATTTAAAAGAAATATGTAAATTGTTTGAGCTAACTCGAGAAAAGTTGCAATGTTTAGGCAAAGAAAAATAAATTGACCTATCCACAAGTGTGACTAAATACTACTAAGAAAGCCTCTTAAGTGCTACGGGAACTAGCGCCAGGAGGATTCCATACACATTTAGTTACACATAATTATTTAAAAGTACGTACTTGTTAAAAAAATACCAAGATGTTCTTTTACAATTTATCCATCATAACCATCTTATATGAAATTCAGAAACAATTGTTTTTGAATACATAAAAGACTTTTTTATAAATTATATTCCAAGCGATATGGAGTTTAAAAATGGAGCTTATTTTTGGCACTTGTACAATTTCCCTACTATTGAAATATATACAATTTAACTTGTTTTCTTGATGTACCATATTTTAACATTTTTATGTCAAACGGATTTAAAAAAAAATGGCTTTAATAAAGGATTCATTTATTTTCGAGTAAAATATTGAGCACATTCATCAACTAAAAATTAACATTTCTATATTTACTGTACATTAGAATACGGATATGGATGTCTTCTTCTTTGACGTCCCTAAATAAATATCTATACATATGATAAAATAGATTACCTTAAGTAAACATATGTATTATAGTAGAGATGATTCTTGACAAAGTTTGTAATACCTCGTTTTGTGAAAAAGGGAATTTGTTTAAAAATATTTAAATATCTTTATTAATTACCAACATAAATAAAAGCTATAAAATTTGAAATAAAACTTAAAGTGAATTAAATATAATGGATAAATTATAAAGCACTAACCATTGAAATATTTTAAAAAATGAAAGTAAATAAAACATTGTAGTTTAGAAAATGAAAAATGAATTTAAAAAAACAATTTAATGAACAGGAAAGACAATAAATACAAAAAGAGCAAACAAACTTGTTAAGTACGAGTTAAAATCACAATAGAAGGGTTCGATATACATTTAGGCAAATAAACATTTAAGTGTACACAGTATTTTTCACGAGACGAAAAACTATCGTGATTTGTTAAAAATTGATTACTACCACCATTGCTACTATTTTTAGTAAACTTTACATATTATGTGAATATTTTCAACAATATCTCTAAACCTATCTTACATAAAACTCTGTAAAAATAGTTCTGGAATCCTCACAAATTTTCTTGTGGGATTCTGGAATATAAACAATTCAATATGCTTATAAGACGCAAGTATTTTAGAATCACTGAGCCAAACTTCCAGTTTTTACGTCAAAAGGAAATATTTCAGATAAAATTCTAAAATAAATATTTCTGGAATTGTTAAAACTTTCTCTTTCAATTGATATCCGTATTAATATATGAAATTTAAAAAAACCAACCACTTTATTTGTCCTTTCTGAAAGACAAAATAACTTGAAAACTGAATAATTTATTAAAAGAAACTGTCCAAATTTTCCTATTACTTTTAGATTTTTGGCGAGATAACAATATTTTTGTTTTCACTTATGTTTTTTATGAATTTAAAATCAAATCCTCAATTTATATTTATTTTAGAAGTTTGCAACTGAATAGGAATAAAGTAGTCCGTGTAGACTCGTAAAATAATTCATTTCTCACAGCTGTTTTCCTGGAGACTGTTCAATGTAGAAACTTGAAATTTAGCATATCGATATAGAGAAATATGTTGTTCACTTATTAATTCTTAAAAATATTTGTACAGAAGTTCTAAAGATAAATAACTCAAAATTATTTTTTTTAAATTAACGTGTTATAAGTATTCTCTAAATATTTTATTTTTAACCTTATGTGAAATAGTTCCAGATATGTTGTTAGAAATATCCACAAAAATATATTTCCACTTTTTCTGTCTACAAAACTACTAAAGGTTATAAAATTGTAACTTTGACATGATTTTATTTAAAGCTAACTGTACACTACAGTAATTATGCCAAAATTTCACAGTTTTAGAAATATTTACAGTAGCGTTACTAATGTGAAAAATACACCAGGGAATATAAAACTAATATTGAAATTTATATACAGTTTAATAGAAATATTATAGACCCTTAAATATCTGTGTAGGCCTAAGTGTGTACCTCAGTAATGTGAATTCTGCATGTGTATTTACCGATTTTCATTTGCGATTTTTGAGGTTCGGTCTATTTCCTTTTTTCAAATTACCAAAAGCTTAAGGAAATTAAACTACACAAGAAAGCGAGAAACACATATTCGTCACGACGATATTGTTAAATGGAATAAATGCTCATTTTTATAGTGTCAGATATATTTGATATTTGAAAACTATGAGGATTTTCGAAATAGAAAAAAAATTTAATTTTTTCTTTAATTGCGTTCGTGCCATTTTTGCGCAAAATTCCAATTTTCTCAGCAAACACAAAGTTTCATATTAGTTTTGGTTCGTGAGTTGTAAATGCCAGAGATTTTTCGTTGATCGTATCCATTAAATTTTCAAAGATGTTTTATTAATATTTCAAAAGCTTCATATTTTTGGCAAAAAATATACTATGAATTAGGGGGTCAACTAATTGGATATCAATTCGTATAAGGTAATCTCTAAATTGAACGAATTAACATAAAATGTATCGACGAATGATTAATTGTGCCATGCACTACCTACCTACCAAATAATATCGATTGTTTTACAAAATTATATGGTAAGGAAATACAATTCTGCAATTGAAAGCGAGATCAAGCAACTAACAAGAATATATAATTGTACCGGGGAAAACAGATTTATTAAGTTTGTTCACAAATATGGTCACAAAAATATACAAAATTATTAAAAGCTGGAGAATGAGCGTAAGCAAAAAACAAATGATTATCTAGTAATCACGTAAATCTCAAATAAAAATGTATGAGTGTGTTAACTTGCATTATTAGCATAATAATAATGTCTATAAGAAAGAGCTAGAAACCAGTAAATAGTGAAAGTAAATAATGCGTAAACGGCCGAGTGGGCTTCGGGTGGGCGTTCTTTACTGCACGCGTTTACATTTTAAATCGATTGCCATTAATTTTTTATTAACCATCACAATACTTGCAAATTTTCATACTACTTTTTGCTAAAAATACTTCATACGATATTCACGTATGATATAATCATAATAAAAATTTTTTTTTTTCCTTATTCGATTATTCATAAAGTTTCGATGAGTACGTTATTCATCTAGTCTATATTTTTAATAAAATATCATTGATTTACAGCTCTGCTTCAATTGAATATAGGTTCCTAAGGATGCGATAGCTTTCTTTTGCATGGCATTAATATTTGTTATTGATAAAATAATCATACACCTTTTATTTGATAAAAAATATAAAACACACAAACCTTAATATAAAAAACAAATACATACTTATGTTCACATATGGGAATGATAAGAAATTCTACTTAAGAAAAACATTAATGAAAATACATTAAAAAGCAAAATTTCAGGATTGTGCGATGTGCTTGACAAAAACTATTTTAAAACATTGATTTTGGTACGAAATTACAATATATTAAATACAGTATTCCTTTCATAACAAATAAGTCGGCAGTTTTCTTGCGAAAAGGTTTATAATAAATTATTATATTTAAAATAAATACATTTTATCTAAGAGTCGATCAAACACACGATGCTCTTTGTGTAGTAGTGTAATAATTCTTACATTTTGAGCTAAATTATATTAAAACATATTGTGACAGTACGTGACATTGAGACTATCTTTCTTGGTTTGATTGTTAACGTGAAATGTTCGGAATAAAGTTATCAGGAGCTCAAAGTCAACACGAGAAACGAAGCTTTATATGTAGTAATGTATGACGCAGGACTTTGTTTTTCTTTGTTGTCTCTTTGATCTTAAAGTTACAGCCACAATAAAACTTTGTGTTGAGTAATAACCTAAATTACGGTGTTAGCGTATAAAAGTTAAGCGAAGTTGTTTGAATTGTTTTCGAGGAGGTCAACAATTTAAAGTTTTCTTATTTTTCTGCCCGACTTCGCGGATATCGTTAAGTATAGCTTGCTCTGCATTGTTGTCAATAATACAAGCGTAAGTTGAAATCGAAAATTCACTTATTATAAAATTCAATATCATTGGGGTCGGGAAAAATATTTTACAACATAAACGTATATTTAATATTGATAAAAAATATAACATTTCCAAGGTCTCGATTTATCAGCAAAAATTGAGTATAAATATGATCTTAATAATCTGATTCTGGTTAACAACTCTAATATTGAAGGTAATACTTCCTTTAAATTTTTAAATGCAAAATTCAAGCTGAACGTAAAATTACTAAAATTACTTAATTACTAAAGAACAGATCTACATTTTCAAGTCGAAGGAATTCGACTTGAAAATGTAGATCTCCGAAAGCATTTTAGTTCGTCAGTTCCGCAATCTGATCGGATAAATCCGCATCATATAGGGCTTGCAAGAAACATAATAACGTCATATTTTTATTTTATATTTATTAATACATACTAATTTCTTTAAACTGATTTTTGAAACATCGAATAAACCTTAAACTTTGTAAGTTGTATTTTTTAATCGCATTATATATACGATACTTTTAAGTATTTTTTTTAGTTAAACAAACTGTACTGATCAATTTGCTTTTTAGCCGGTTAATCGCCAATCGACGCTAATTGAGCTAGCCTTTAAAATTTGATTACACTATTACAACAAGATAGCACAAATTTCCAAAGAGAATTGAACCATGCTAAATTGGATTGAACACTCCGACGGTGTTTATAAAGACGATGAGATTAAAAAAACGCGTGCACATACTTACACATACACGCAAATATGCATACACATACACTTGAAATAAAATTGAATAATTATTAAAACTTGGGCAGCCCTTATGAAGAATTAGTTGTACATAATATAACGATGAAAACTTTCCAGAAGTTGCATTTAAATTCAAATGTGTTTTGCTTTTCTTTTTGGGGTTTTTAAATGAATATTTGGTAAAAGTATTTACAATTTTGCTGTGGACTGCACGTTTTAATAAATTAATCGATTTAACAAAAGTATTAAGCGAGAAATAGTTAATAAAATGTTAAGTGTTCAATTTAAGAGTAATGTGCATAAATGAAAGCTTCCAATCAGGAATAATTACTATTACTACCTTAAATAAATGCTAGACACAGGATATATCTCCGGTTTTATCTTCAGGTGGGCTATTAGCGAAGATTAAGTATTAGGAACATCCAACAACATTTATATGTTTCAAATACAATAGCGGAAGCCTGGTTTGTGTGGGTTTTCACACTGTTTATGTTAGTGAGTTTATTGTAGGGGAGCGGTGTAGGTTTTATTATATTTCCGAGATGTATACGATATACCATTATTTTAGTGAGGTTGTACAATGCAAATGTTCTGGTGTATGTAATAAAATTAAATGGAAGTTATTCTCGGTAATATATTCATACAAAAGCAAGGGTATCTGGAAGTTAGAACAAGGTTATACCACTAATTCAACATATCTCCGGTTTTATTTATTCATATATTTATATATATATATATATATATATATATATATATATATATATTTCTTTTTTCTTTTTTTGATTTTTTTTTATATTTATTTATTTCCTTCAATTTTTTTTATACACTTATATTTATAAGTGTATTTGGGCTGAAACAATTTGAAGAGTACTATAGAATCTATGTTGTCTAATTATATTATGTCTAGAACATATTAAGTACGGGTGATGATATTATATTTAGTTGTCCATTTAATATATTAACCTTGGTGTCTTTTTTATGTCTGTTTATTTCTACTGTTTCTAGGATATTAAGTTTATTACTTTTTGTATTTATTTGTAATATATAGGGGGCATTATCAGTAAGGCAGTAGGGGCATTATCAGTAGTGCAGTCATTATCAGTGGTGGCATTATCATTAGCAGAGTAAGATGTGTCTGGCCTGTTATTTCGCCAGCTGGCAATGTGTTCTTTATATCTTGTAGTAAAATCTCTTCCTGTTTGACCTATGTATACACTATTACAGTCGTTACATTTAAGTTAAAGATACCACTCTTTTTATGTTTATCTATTTTTTCTTTATTATTAATAACGGTTTTACCCAAGTTAAAAAAGGGAAGAAATGTTTTGTCAATATTGGTGGAAAAGGGGAGAAATGTTTTGTCAATATTGTTAAAGTTTCGCCTGGTAAAGAAATAACGCTATCAAAATCACTTCAATGTCGCCTAAATGTCGCTTATTATGTCGTGCGAATGGATTTAACATTATCGACGTGATTGACTAATTAACATTATTTACCAGTATCGTATTATTTATTGTATGGCCAATTATCTGACATCTGCAAAAATCATAAAAAATCCCTCAATGACAAAAAAAAACACATTTTGCTAATAATACTGTAAGTTATTGCAAAGTTTCTGTCTTAGTTAAAAATATCAAAGCGTGAATATATCTTACCCTTTCATACATAATAAAAAAATCACCATTGCAACCATTTGCAATGGTGATTGTGACCGGATTCGTGACCAATATGCCTGTTGACATAAGTGATTTAATTTTCTAACATTTCGACAAACTAATGTGGTGATGGGAAATAGCTACAATAGCTTGTTTATAAAGAATAAACGAGTATATTTTATTTTACCTGTCTGTATATGTATTTTGCCTTTTCCAGAATCGTTTTCTCAGAAATCGTTTGACGTAAAAAGTTAATGTTTGTAGTAGTGATAAAGCATATTAACTTGCATAAATTCAATAATGAATACTCAAAAAGTATTGATGTAAACATTTTGGAAAGGACATATAAAGTGATTAGTTTTTTTTAATTTCATATATTATTACGGATATCAATTGAAAGAAAAAGTTTTAACAATTCCAGAAATATTTGTTAGAATGTTATGTGAAATATTTCCTTTTGAGGCAAAAACTGGAAGTTTGGCTCAGTGATTCTAAAATATATGCGGTTTATAAGCATATTTAATTGTATATATTCCAGAATCCCACAAGCGGAAATAATTATACAGGAATATCAGAGGGTAAAAATTAAATAATTTTTTTTATTCCATATACCATTTGAGGTAAACATTGAAAGAAAATTTGTGAGGATTCCAGAACTATTTTTACAGAGTTTTATGTAAGATAGGTTTAGAGATATTGTTGAAAATATTCACATAATATGTAAAGTTTAATAAAAATAGTAGCAATGCTGGTAGTAATCAATTTTTAACAAATCACGATTTTTCATTTCTTAAATTACAATATTTTATTTAGTTTAATTTTTTAAAACATTTCAATGGTTAGTACTTTATTATTTATCCATTATATTTAATTCACTTTAAGTTTTATTTCAGACTTTATAGCTTTTATTAATGTTGATAATTAATAATATTTAATTATTTTTAAATAAATTCACTTTTTCACAAAACGAGATAATGCAAACGTTGTTAAGAAACATTCTCTACTAAAGTACAAATGTTTGCTCAAGGTAATCTCTTTTATCATATATGTAGATATTTATTTAGGGACGTCAAAGAAGAAGAGATCCATATCCGTATTCTAATGTACAGTAAATATAGAAATGTTAATTCTGCCAATTTTTAGTTGATGAATGTGCTCAATATTTTACACGAAAATAAATGAATTCTTTATTACAGCCATTTTTTTCAAAATCCATTTGACATAAAAATGTTAAAATATGGTACATCAAGAAACCAAGTTAAATTGTATATATTTCAATAGTAGGAAAATTGTACAAGTGCCAAAAATAAGCTCCCTTTTTTAATCTCCATATATCGCTTGGAATACAATTTATAAAAAAGTCTTTTATGTATTCAAAAATAATTGTTTGTGAATTTCATGTAAGATGGTTGTGATAGATAAATTGTAAAAGAACATCTTGGTATTTTTTTTAACAAATACGAACTATTAAATGTTTATGTGTAACTAAATGTGTATGGAATCCTCCTAGCGCGAGTTCCCGTAACTCTTAAGAGGTTTTGTTAGTAGTATTTAGTCACATTTGTGGATAGGTACAATTTATTTTTCTTTGCCTAAACATTGAAATTATTCTGGAGTTAGCACAAACAATCTATTTCTTTTAAATACTCCTCCGGTTTAATTATGATTAGCAAATATTGAATATATTTGGTGTTATTTTTTTAGAAATTCATTATTCACAGAGCTTTAACCATCCCTCTAGAAAGAAATAAAAACTACAAAACAAATCGCAGTATAAAATAATTATAAACCATCAATTGTCACAAAACTGCACCATAATAAATTATGAAAAATACTAATACAAGAAATATACCCGGTCGTACCAAATAATAATAATATTTACTATAAATCTATCCCATACATAGGTAATATATCACTCAAATTAGGAAAACTCTTAACTAATAATAAAAATATAAATAATACATGTGCTTATAGTACCTTAAATAACTTGGGTAAAACCGTTATTAATAATAATGAAAAAATAGATAAACATAAAAAGAGTGGTATCTATAAACTTAAATGTAACGACTGTAATAGTGTATACATAGGTCAAACAGGAAGAGATTTTACTACAAGATATAAAGAACACATTGCCAGCTGGCGAAATAACAGGCCAGACACATCTTACTCTGCTAATGATAATGCCACTACTGATAATGACTGCACTACTGATAATGCCCCTACTGCCTTACTGATAATGCCCCCTATATATTACAAATAAATGCAAAAAGTAATAAACTTAATATCCTAGAAACAGTAGAAATAAACAGACATAAAAAAGACACCAAGGTTAATATATTAAATGGACAACTAAATATAATATCATCACCCGTACTTGATATGTTCTAGACGTAATATAATTAGACAACATAGATTCTACAGTACTCTTCAAATTGTTTCAGCCCAAAAGGAAATAAATAAATATAAAAAAAAATAAAAAATCAAAAAACGAAAAAAAAATAACAATATATATATATATATATATATATATATATATATATATATATATATATATATATATATATATGAATAAATAAAACCGGAGATATGTTGAATCAGTGGTATAACCTTGTTCTAACTTCCAGATACCCTTGCTTTTGTATGAATATATTACCGAGAATAACTTCCATTTAATTTTATTACATACACCAGAACATTTGCATTGTACAACCTCACTAAAATACTGGTATATCGTATACCTCTCGGAAATATAATAAAACCTACACCGCTCCCCTACAATAAACTCACTAACATAAGCAGTGTGAAAACCCACACAAACCAGGCTTCCGCTATTGTATTTGAAACATATAAATGTTGTTGGATGTTCCTAAGAGTTAATCTTTGCTAATAGCCCACCTGAAGATGTTGTAATACTTTGAAACCTGGGTCGTGGTAAAGAACTCAAAGAAAGTAGAAGTAATACTACATCACGTAGTTTCATTTGATTGTGGATTAGCAAATACTAAATTATATCGTTTTTGTTTTCCTGTCTTTTAATTCTCCAGATTCACGCTAATTTCCGACTTTGCTGAATTTTCTTAGTCTTTTGGTCTGTAAGAAAATTTAAATATGATATAACGTTCCTGATAACTTAGACAACAGTTGGTATTATGAACTCTGTTATGTAAGCAACGGACGATAATAGTGAAAGTAAAAAGCATAGTGAAGATAAAAATATTATTGCGGTCATTGAAATAGTTTGAGAGCAATTGAAACAACCTTTCTTGAAAACTTAATCATTTTGTAGCAAAAAAAACAAAAAAAAATTCATTTTCTCACTAAAGACGTGCAACTCACGTTATGTTCAACTGTCGGTTTCTTAATTAACAATGTTCGAACATGAAATAATAGTTCGTTTTCCTACAGGTATTTTAGAAGTGGTTTGTTGTTACATGCATTATATAAGTTATTTGTTTTCAGCCTATAAAATATTTGCCGCATTTGAAACATTTTTAATTTAAAAAATGTTTATTTTATTTTATCTTTCTTACATTCGGTTAAAATCACATCTTGCAGATTGGCCTATAGGTCTATAAAGATTTTAATGTGGTTTTTTTGAAATTTTTTGCGAAATTATTACGAAATGGAATTTTGCCTATTGAAAGATTAACACCATACTCGGTGTTAATCTTCTAAAATCTAAAATAAAAGGTAAACATCATAGTACTCTGAGAAGCGGGTTTATTGTTAATACAAATAGAGTTGGCTTAGGCTTTGGCCTCATTTATGCTTAGTGGAAATACCTACTTAATTGACGAGAGTTAATATAAAAACTTTTCCAAAGTTATTACGCGAGGGCTGACTCTTCGATGCGTTTCAGTTCAACAGCTCACTTGTATTTAATGCCGATATTCTTTTTTATGAATATTAAAGTACATATACGAGCACCAGGTTCTTATTATCAGTTCAGTTTGATTGATTGATTGATATTTTTCGGAAAGCGATTACCTCGTAATCTAGACGAATAAGAACGAGCTCGGGAAAATTATTATAGATAGTATTGTTTTAAAATATATCGCTTGCAAACAATTGTGTGGTGAAATGCCTATACTCCATATATTTGGTTGGTTAAGAGTAACAGTTCACAACTTTGAAAACTAGTGAACGTAAATAATAATACAGGTAGAAGAATCAGAAATAACTCGCTGTGGTCGAAAAATGATACTTTCTATTCGTTTTCTTAATTTCGTCATGTTCACGCCAACACGTCAATTGTAAGTTAATTTCATCTATTTTGCACTAGACATAGTATAACTAATGAGTAATACATATACATGAAACTCTCTAAGAAAAAAACATGCAAATTGATAATTTGGTTTTTATATATATGTGCTGTTAAATTCCTTCACAATAAGATAATTCCTATATCCGAATAAAACCTTTCAAGACTGATAAGACAGATATTTACTACAATAAGAGCAATGCATCTTGTTTATAATCAATCTGTAGGAATTAAGATATTTAGTGAAAATCTGTGCAAAGCGGCTGCAGTTCAAATAAGATATCTTCGCGTGTTTTATTTTTGACAAATTTCAATAAACATTTAGCGTGTTGCTCTGATTTTACCTTTAGGTTTTTCTAGCATGACACGAACTTCATTAACTGTATCCAAACATTCAAATTTTAACATTGTTGACGGTTGATATTTTTAAATGGGATGACTCGAAGAATACACCCACTAAACGTTCTTTCAGAAGATAAATCAAAACTAAAGTCAGAGTGGGTGTATTCTTCGAGTCATCCCATTTAAAAATATCAACCGTCAACAATGTTAAAATTTGAATGTGTGGATACAGTTAATGAAGTTCGTGTCATGCTAGAAAAACCTAAAGGTAAAATCAACGCAAATGTTTATTGGAACTGCTGCCGCTTTGCACATATTTCCACTAAAGATCTTAATTTCTACAGATTGGCTATAAACAAGATACATTGTCTTATTGTAGTAAATATCTGTCTTATCAGCCTTGAAAAGTTTTATATATAGAAATTATCTTATTGTGAAGGAATTTAACAGCACATATATATAAAAACCAAATTATCAATTTGCATGCTTTTTTTCTTAGAGAGTTTCATGTATATGTATTACTCATTAGTTATACTATGTCTAGTGAAAAATACATGAAATTAACTTGCAATTGACGTGTTGGCGTGAACATGACGAAATTAAGAAAAAGAATAGAAAGTGTAATTTTTCTACCACAGCGAGTTATTTCTGATTCTTCTACCTGTCTTATTATTTACGTTCACTAGTTTTCAAAGGTGTGAACTGTTACCAACCAAATATATGGAGTATAGGCATTTTACCACATAATTGTTTGCATGCGATATATTTAAAAAAAATACTATCCATCATAAAATACCCGAGCTCTTTCTTATTCGTCTAGATTACGAAGTAATTGCTTTCCAAAAAATATCAATCAATCAATCGAATTGAACTGATAATAAAAACCTGGTGCTCGTATATGTACTTTAATATTCATAAGAAACGCATCGAAGGGGAACCTCGTCAAGAGTCAGCCCTCGCGTAATAACTTGGGAAAAGTTTATATATCAACCCTCGTCAATTAAGTAGGTGTTTTCACTAAGCACAAATTAGGATAGCCAACTCTAGTTATAGTAGCAATAAACCCGCTTTTCAGTATACTATTTGAGATCATTTAATTAGATAACGTAAAATTACCTATTTCCATTTATAACACATGAACTAATATACGAATATAGTTAACAAAAATAAATCACTTCTTTTAATTTTTCCGATCGACTTTGAAAGAAATAACTTCTCTTTAAAAATTTAGTTTCTTATATACTCGGTGTTAATCTTTCAATAAGCAAAATTCATTTTCATTTCTAGCCGTTATTTCATTTCTAAACGAATATATTCATTACTAGTTTTTTTTTATGATTTCGTAATAAATTCGTAAAAAATTTCTAAAAACTTTATCAAAATCTTTATGGACCTGCAAGCCAAACTGCAAGATTTGATTTTAATCGAATGTAAGATGGATAAAATTAAATCACCATTTTTTAAATTAAAAATATTTCAAATGCGGCGAATATTTTATAAGGTGACAACAAATAATACTCCTAATCCCAATTAAAAACAAGAGACAAATCAAATATTACCACTTCTAAAATACCTGTAGGAAAATCAACTATTGTTTCACGTTCGACCATTGTTACTCAAGAAACCGACAGCTGAACATAATCCGAGTTGCATGTCTATAGTGAGAAAATTAATTTTGTTTTGCGAAAAAATTATTAAGTTTTCAAGAAAGGAAGTTGTCAATTGCTCTCAAACTATTTGAAAGACCGCAATAATATTTTTTACCTTCACTATGCTTTTTATCTTCATTATTATCGTCTGTTGTTTACATAACAGAGTTCATAATATCAACTTTTGTTTAAGTTGTCACAAACGTTATGTCATATTTATATTTTTTTACAGACAAAAAGGCCAGGAAAATTCAGTACAGTCGGAAATTAGTGAAAATGTGCAGAATTAAAAAAACGAAAACAAAAACTATATGATTTAGTATTTGCTAATCATAATTAAGCCTGTGGAGTATTTAAAAGAAATATGTAAATTGTTTGAGCTAACTCGAGAAAAGTTGCAATGTTTAGGCAAAGAAAAATAAATTGACCTATCCACAAGTGTGACTAAATACTACTAAGAAAGCCTCTTAAGTGCTACGGGAACTAGCGCCAGGAGGATTCCATACACATTTAGTTACACATAATTATTTAAAAGTACGTACTTGTTAAAAAAATACCAAGATGTTCTTTTACAATTTATCCATCATAACCATCTTATATGAAATTCAGAAACAATTGTTTTTGAATACATAAAAGACTTTTTTATAAATTATATTCCAAGCGATATGGAGTTTAAAAATGGAGCTTATTTTTGGCACTTGTACAATTTCCCTACTATTGAAATATATACAATTTAACTTGTTTTCTTGATGTACCATATTTTAACATTTTTATGTCAAACGGATTTAAAAAAAAATGGCTTTAATAAAGGATTCATTTATTTTCGAGTAAAATATTGAGCACATTCATCAACTAAAAATTAACATTTCTATATTTACTGTACATTAGAATACGGATATGGATGTCTTCTTCTTTGACGTCCCTAAATAAATATCTATACATATGATAAAATAGATTACCTTAAGTAAACATATGTATTATAGTAGAGATGATTCTTGACAAAGTTTGTAATACCTCGTTTTGTGAAAAAGGGAATTTGTTTAAAAATATTTAAATATCTTTATTAATTACCAACATAAATAAAAGCTATAAAATTTGAAATAAAACTTAAAGTGAATTAAATATAATGGATAAATTATAAAGCACTAACCATTGAAATATTTTAAAAAATGAAAGTAAATAAAACATTGTAGTTTAGAAAATGAAAAATGAATTTAAAAAAACAATTTAATGAACAGGAAAGACAATAAATACAAAAAGAGCAAACAAACTTGTTAAGTACGAGTTAAAATCACAATAGAAGGGTTCGATATACATTTAGGCAAATAAACATTTAAGTGTACACAGTATTTTTCACGAGACGAAAAACTATCGTGATTTGTTAAAAATTGATTACTACCACCATTGCTACTATTTTTAGTAAACTTTACATATTATGTGAATATTTTCAACAATATCTCTAAACCTATCTTACATAAAACTCTGTAAAAATAGTTCTGGAATCCTCACAAATTTTCTTGTGGGATTCTGGAATATAAACAATTCAATATGCTTATAAGACGCAAGTATTTTAGAATCACTGAGCCAAACTTCCAGTTTTTACGTCAAAAGGAAATATTTCAGATAAAATTCTAAAATAAATATTTCTGGAATTGTTAAAACTTTCTCTTTCAATTGATATCCGTATTAATATATGAAATTTAAAAAAACCAACCACTTTATTTGTCCTTTCTGAAAGACAAAATAACTTGAAAACTGAATAATTTATTAAAAGAAACTGTCCAAATTTTCCTATTACTTTTAGATTTTTGGCGAGATAACAATATTTTTGTTTTCACTTATGTTTTTTATGAATTTAAAATCAAATCCTCAATTTATATTTATTTTAGAAGTTTGCAACTGAATAGGAATAAAGTAGTCCGTGTAGACTCGTAAAATAATTCATTTCTCACAGCTGTTTTCCTGGAGACTGTTCAATGTAGAAACTTGAAATTTAGCATATCGATATAGAGAAATATGTTGTTCACTTATTAATTCTTAAAAATATTTGTACAGAAGTTCTAAAGATAAATAACTCAAAATTATTTTTTTTAAATTAACGTGTTATAAGTATTCTCTAAATATTTTATTTTTAACCTTATGTGAAATAGTTCCAGATATGTTGTTAGAAATATCCACAAAAATATATTTCCACTTTTTCTGTCTACAAAACTACTAAAGGTTATAAAATTGTAACTTTGACATGATTTTATTTAAAGCTAACTGTACACTACAGTAATTATGCCAAAATTTCACAGTTTTAGAAATATTTACAGTAGCGTTACTAATGTGAAAAATACACCAGGGAATATAAAACTAATATTGAAATTTATATACAGTTTAATAGAAATATTATAGACCCTTAAATATCTGTGTAGGCCTAAGTGTGTACCTCAGTAATGTGAATTCTGCATGTGTATTTACCGATTTTCATTTGCGATTTTTGAGGTTCGGTCTATTTCCTTTTTTCAAATTACCAAAAGCTTAAGGAAATTAAACTACACAAGAAAGCGAGAAACACATATTCGTCACGACGATATTGTTAAATGGAATAAATGCTCATTTTTATAGTGTCAGATATATTTGATATTTGAAAACTATGAGGATTTTCGAAATAGAAAAAAAATTTAATTTTTTCTTTAATTGCGTTCGTGCCATTTTTGCGCAAAATTCCAATTTTCTCAGCAAACACAAAGTTTCATATTAGTTTTGGTTCGTGAGTTGTAAATGCCAGAGATTTTTCGTTGATCGTATCCATTAAATTTTCAAAGATGTTTTATTAATATTTCAAAAGCTTCATATTTTTGGCAAAAAATATACTATGAATTAGGGGGTCAACTAATTGGATATCAATTCGTATAAGGTAATCTCTAAATTGAACGAATTAACATAAAATGTATCGACGAATGATTAATTGTGCCATGCACTACCTACCTACCAAATAATATCGATTGTTTTACAAAATTATATGGTAAGGAAATACAATTCTGCAATTGAAAGCGAGATCAAGCAACTAACAAGAATATATAATTGTACCGGGGAAAACAGATTTATTAAGTTTGTTCACAAATATGGTCACAAAAATATACAAAATTATTAAAAGCTGGAGAATGAGCGTAAGCAAAAAACAAATGATTATCTAGTAATCACGTAAATCTCAAATAAAAATGTATGAGTGTGTTAACTTGCATTATTAGCATAATAATAATGTCTATAAGAAAGAGCTAGAAACCAGTAAATAGTGAAAGTAAATAATGCGTAAACGGCCGAGTGGGCTTCGGGTGGGCGTTCTTTACTGCACGCGTTTACATTTTAAATCGATTGCCATTAATTTTTTATTAACCATCACAATACTTGCAAATTTTCATACTACTTTTTGCTAAAAATACTTCATACGATATTCACGTATGATATAATCATAATAAAAATATTTTTTTTTCCTTATTCGATTATTCATAAAGTTTCGATGAGTACGTTATTCATCTAGTCTATATTTTTAATAAAATATCATTGATTTACAGCTCTGCTTCAATTGAATATAGGTTCCTAAGGATGCGATAGCTTTCTTTTGCATGGCATTAATATTTGTTATTGATAAAATAATCATACACCTTTTATTTGATAAAAAATATAAAACACACAAACCTTAATATAAAAAACAAATACATACTTATGTTCACATATGGGAATGATAAGAAATTCTACTTAAGAAAAACATTAATGAAAATACATTAAAAAGCAAAATTTCAGGATTGTGCGATGTACTTGACAAAAACTATTTTAAAACATTGATTTTGGTACGAAATTACAATATATTAAATACAGTATTCCTTTCATAACAAATAAGTCGGCAGTTTTCTTGCGAAAAGGTTTATAATAAATTATTATATTTGAAATAAATACATTTTATCTAAGAGTCGATCAAACACACGATGCTCTTTGTGTAGTAGTGTAATAATTCTTACATTTTGAGCTAAATTATATTAAAACATATTGTGACAGTACGTGACATTGAGACTATCTTTCTTGGTTTGATTGTTAACGTGAAATGTTCGGAATAAAGTTATCAGGAGCTCAAAGTCAACACGAGAAACGAAGCTTTATATGTAGTAATGTATGACGCAGGACTTTGTTTTTCTTTGTTGTCTCTTTGATCTTAAAGTTACAGCCACAATAAAACTTTGTGTTGAGTAATAACCTAAATTACGGTGTTAGCGTATAAAAGTTAAGCGAAGTTGTTTGAATTGTTTTCGAGGAGGTCAACAATTTAAAGTTTTCTTATTTTTCTGCCCGACTTCGCGGATATCGTTAAGTATAGCTTGCTCTGCATTGTTGTCAATAATACAAGCGTAAGTTGAAATCGAAAATTCACTTATTATAAAATTCAATATCATTGGGGTCGGGAAAAATATTTTACAACATAAACGTATATTTAATATTGATAAAAAATATAACATTTCCAAGGTCTCGATTTATCAGCAAAAATTGAGTATAAATATGATCTTAATAATCTGATTCTGGTTAACAACTCTAATATTGAAGGTAATACTTCCTTTAAATTTTTAAATGCAAAATTCAAGCTGAACGTAAAATTACTAAAATTACTTAATTACTAAAGAACAGATCTACATTTTCAAGTCGAAGGAATTCGACTTGAAAATGTAGATCTCCGAAAGCATTTTAGTTCGTCAGTTCCGCAATCTGATCGGATAAATCCGCATCATATAGGGCTTGCAAGAAACATAATAACGTCATATTTTTATTTTATATTTATTAATACATACTAATTTCTTTAAACTGATTTTTGAAACATCGAATAAACCTTAAACTTTGTAAGTTGTATTTTTTAATCGCATTATATATACGATACTTTTAAGTATTTTTTTTAGTTAAACAAACTGTACTGATCAATTTGCTTTTTAGCCGGTTAATCGCCAATCGACGCTAATTGAGCTAGCCTTTAAAATTTGATTACACTATTACAACAAGATAGCACAAATTTCCAAAGAGAATTGAAGCATGCTAAATTGGATTGAACACTCCGACGGTGTTTATAAAGACGATGAGATTAAAAAAACGCGTGCACATACTTACACATACACGCAAATATGCATACACATACACTTGAAATAAAATTGAATAATTATTAAAACTTGGGCAGCCCTTATGAAGAATTAGTTGTACATAATATAACGATGAAAACTTTCCAGAAGTTGCATTTAAATTCAAATGTGTTTTGCTTTTCTTTTTGGGGTTTTTAAATGAATATTTGGTAAAAGTATTTACAATTTTGCTGTGGACTGCACGTTTTAATAAATTAATCGATTTAACAAAAGTATTAAGCGAGAAATAGTTAATAAAATGTTAAGTGTTCAATTTAAGAGTAATGTGCATAAATGAAAGCTTCCAATCAGGAATAATTACTATTACTACCTTAAATAAATGCTAGACACAGGATATATCTCCGGTTTTATCTTCAGGTGGGCTATTAGCGAAGATTAAGTATTAGGAACATCCAACAACATTTATATGTTTCAAATACAATAGCGGAAGCCTGGTTTGTGTGGGTTTTCACACTGTTTATGTTAGTGAGTTTATTGTAGGGGAGCGGTGTAGGTTTTATTATATTTCCGAGATGTATACGATATACCATTATTTTAGTGAGGTTGTACAATGCAAATGTTCTGGTGTATGTAATAAAATTAAATGGAAGTTATTCTCGGTAATATATTCATACAAAAGCAAGGGTATCTGGAAGTTAGAACAAGGTTATACCACTAATTCAACATATCTCCGGTTTTATTTATTCATATATTTATATATATATATATATATATATATATATATATATATATATATATATATATATATATTTCTTTTTTCTTTTTTTGATTTTTTTTTATATTTATTTATTTCCTTCAATTTTTTTTATACACTTATATTTATAAGTGTATTTGGGCTGAAACAATTTGAAGAGTACTATAGAATCTATGTTGTCTAATTATATTATGTCTAGAACATATTAAGTACGGGTGATGATATTATATTTAGTTGTCCATTTAATATATTAACCTTGGTGTCTTTTTTATGTCTGTTTATTTCTACTGTTTCTAGGATATTAAGTTTATTACTTTTTGTATTTATTTGTAATATATAGGGGGCATTATCAGTAAGGCAGTAGGGGCATTATCAGTAGTGCAGTCATTATCAGTGGTGGCATTATCATTAGCAGAGTAAGATGTGTCTGGCCTGTTATTTCGCCAGCTGGCAATGTGTTCTTTATATCTTGTAGTAAAATCTCTTCCTGTTTGACCTATGTATACACTATTACAGTCGTTACATTTAAGTTAAAGATACCACTCTTTTTATGTTTATCTATTTTTTCTTTATTATTAATAACGGTTTTACCCAAGTTAAAAAAGGGAAGAAATGTTTTGTCAATATTGGTGGAAAAGGGGAGAAATGTTTTGTCAATATTGTTAAAGTTTCGCCTGGTAAAGAAATAACGCTATCAAAATCACTTCAATGTCGCCTAAATGTCGCTTATTATGTCGTGCGAATGGATTTAACATTATCGACGTGATTGACTAATTAACATTATTTACCAGTATCGTATTATTTATTGTATGGCCAATTATCTGACATCTGCAAAAATCATAAAAAATCCCTCAATGACAAAAAAAAACACATTTTGCTAATAATACTGTAAGTTATTGCAAAGTTTCTGTCTTAGTTAAAAATATCAAAGCGTGAATATATCTTACCCTTTCATACATAATAAAAAAATCACCATTGCAACCATTTGCAATGGTGATTGTGACCGGATTCGTGACCAATATGCCTGTTGACATAAGTGATTTAATTTTCTAACATTTCGACAAACTAATGTGGTGATGGGAAATAGCTACAATAGCTTGTTTATAAAGAATAAACGAGTATATTTTATTTTACCTGTCTGTATATGTATTTTGCCTTTTCCAGAATCGTTTTCTCAGAAATCGTTTGACGTAAAAAGTTAATGTTTGTAGTAGTGATAAAGCATATTAACTTGCATAAATTCAATAATGAATACTCAAAAAGTATTGATGTAAACATTTTGGAAAGGACATATAAAGTGATTAGTTTTTTTTAATTTCATATATTATTACGGATATCAATTGAAAGAAAAAGTTTTAACAATTCCAGAAATATTTGTTAGAATGTTATGTGAAATATTTCCTTTTGAGGCAAAAACTGGAAGTTTGGCTCAGTGATTCTAAAATATATGCGGTTTATAAGCATATTTAATTGTATATATTCCAGAATCCCACAAGCGGAAATAATTATACAGGAATATCAGAGGGTAAAAATTAAATAATTTGTTTTATTCCATATACCATTTGAGGTAAACATTGAAAGAAAATTTGTGAGGATTCCAGAACTATTTTTACAGAGTTTTATGTAAGATAGGTTTAGAGATATTGTTGAAAATATTCACATAATATGTAAAGTTTAATAAAAATAGTAGCAATGCTGGTAGTAATCAATTTTTAACAAATCACGATTTTTCATTTCTTAAATTACAATATTTTATTTAGTTTAATTTTTTAAAACATTTCAATGGTTAGTACTTTATTATTTATCCATTATATTTAATTCACTTTAAGTTTTATTTCAGACTTTATAGCTTTTATTAATGTTGATAATTAATAATATTTAATTATTTTTAAATAAATTCACTTTTTCACAAAACGAGATAATGCAAACGTTGTTAAGAAACATTCTCTACTAAAGTACAAATGTTTGCTCAAGGTAATCTCTTTTATCATATATGTAGATATTTATTTAGGGACGTCAAAGAAGAAGAGATCCATATCCGTATTCTAATGTACAGTAAATATAGAAATGTTAATTCTGCCAATTTTTAGTTGATGAATGTGCTCAATATTTTACACGAAAATAAATGAATTCTTTATTACAGCCATTTTTTTCAAAATCCATTTGACATAAAAATGTTAAAATATGGTACATCAAGAAACCAAGTTAAATTGTATATATTTCAATAGTAGGAAAATTGTACAAGTGCCAAAAATAAGCTCCCTTTTTTAATCTCCATATATCGCTTGGAATACAATTTATAAAAAAGTCTTTTATGTATTCAAAAATAATTGTTTGTGAATTTCATGTAAGATGGTTGTGATAGATAAATTGTAAAAGAACATCTTGGTATTTTTTTTAACAAATACGAACTATTAAATGTTTATGTGTAACTAAATGTGTATGGAATCCTCCTAGCGCGAGTTCCCGTAACTCTTAAGAGGTTTTGTTAGTAGTATTTAGTCACATTTGTGGATAGGTACAATTTATTTTTCTTTGCCTAAACATTGAAATTATTCTGGAGTTAGCACAAACAATCTATTTCTTTTAAATACTCCTCCGGTTTAATTATGATTAGCAAATATTGAATATATTTGGTGTTATTTTTTTAGAAATTCATTATTCACAGAGCTTTAACCATCCCTCTAGAAAGAAATAAAAACTACAAAACAAATCGCAGTATAAAATAATTATAAACCATCAATTGTCACAAAACTGCACCATAATAAATTATGAAAAATACTAATACAAGAAATATACCCGGTCGTACCAAATAATAATAATATTTACTATAAATCTATCCCATACATAGGTAATATATCACTCAAATTAGGAAAACTCTTAACTAATAATAAAAATATAAATAATACATGTGCTTATAGTACCTTAAATAACTTGGGTAAAACCGTTATTAATAATAATGAAAAAATAGATAAACATAAAAAGAGTGGTATCTATAAACTTAAATGTAACGACTGTAATAGTGTATACATAGGTCAAACAGGAAGAGATTTTACTACAAGATATAAAGAACACATTGCCAGCTGGCGAAATAACAGGCCAGACACATCTTACTCTGCTAATGATAATGCCACTACTGATAATGACTGCACTACTGATAATGCCCCTACTGCCTTACTGATAATGCCCCCTATATATTACAAATAAATGCAAAAAGTAATAAACTTAATATCCTAGAAACAGTAGAAATAAACAGACATAAAAAAGACACCAAGGTTAATATATTAAATGGACAACTAAATATAATATCATCACCCGTACTTGATATGTTCTAGACGTAATATAATTAGACAACATAGATTCTACAGTACTCTTCAAATTGTTTCAGCCCAAAAGGAAATAAATAAATATAAAAAAAAATAAAAAATCAAAAAACGAAAAAAAAATAACAATATATATATATATATATATATATATATATATATATATATATATATATATATATATGAATAAATAAAACCGGAGATATGTTGAATCAGTGGTATAACCTTGTTCTAACTTCCAGATACCCTTGCTTTTGTATGAATATATTACCGAGAATAACTTCCATTTAATTTTATTACATACACCAGAACATTTGCATTGTACAACCTCACTAAAATACTGGTATATCGTATACCTCTCGGAAATATAATAAAACCTACACCGCTCCCCTACAATAAACTCACTAACATAAGCAGTGTGAAAACCCACACAAACCAGGCTTCCGCTATTGTATTTGAAACATATAAATGTTGTTGGATGTTCCTAAGAGTTAATCTTTGCTAATAGCCCACCTGAAGATGTTGTAATACTTTGAAACCTGGGTCGTGGTAAAGAACTCAAAGAAAGTAGAAGTAATACTACATCACGTAGTTTCATTTGATTGTGGATTAGCAAATACTAAATTATATCGTTTTTGTTTTCCTGTCTTTTAATTCTCCAGATTCACGCTAATTTCCGACTTTGCTGAATTTTCTTAGTCTTTTGGTCTGTAAGAAAATTTAAATATGATATAACGTTCCTGATAACTTAGACAACAGTTGGTATTATGAACTCTGTTATGTAAGCAACGGACGATAATAGTGAAAGTAAAAAGCATAGTGAAGATAAAAATATTATTGCGGTCATTAAAATAGTTTGAGAGCAATTGAAACAACCTTTCTTGAAAACTTAATCATTTTGTAGCAAAAAAAACAAAAAAAAATTCATTTTCTCACTAAAGACGTGCAACTCACGTTATGTTCAACTGTCGGTTTCTTAATTAACAATGTTCGAACATGAAATAATAGTTCGTTTTCCTACAGGTATTTTAGAAGTGGTTTGTTGTTACATGCATTATATAAGTTATTTGTTTTCAGCCTATAAAATATTTGCCGCATTTGAAACATTTTTAATTTAAAAAATGTTTATTTTATTTTATCTTTCTTACATTCGGTTAAAATCACATCTTGCAGATTGGCCTATAGGTCTATAAAGATTTTAATGTGGTTTTTTTGAAATTTTTTGCGAAATTATTACGAAATGGAATTTTGCCTATTGAAAGATTAACACCATACTCGGTGTTAATCTTCTAAAATCTAAAATAAAAGGTAAACATCATAGTACTCTGAGAAGCGGGTTTATTGTTAATACAAATAGAGTTGGCTTAGGCTTTGGCCTCATTTATGCTTAGTGGAAATACCTACTTAATTGACGAGAGTTAATATAAAAACTTTTCCAAAGTTATTACGCGAGGGCTGACTCTTCGATGCGTTTCAGTTCAACAGCTCACTTGTATTTAATGCCGATATTCTTTTTTATGAATATTAAAGTACATATACGAGCACCAGGTTCTTATTATCAGTTCAGTTTGATTGATTGATTGATATTTTTCGGAAAGCGATTACCTCGTAATCTAGACGAATAAGAACGAGCTCGGGAAAATTATTATAGATAGTATTGTTTTAAAATATATCGCTTGCAAACAATTGTGTGGTGAAATGCCTATACTCCATATATTTGGTTGGTTAAGAGTAACAGTTCACAACTTTGAAAACTAGTGAACGTAAATAATAATACAGGTAGAAGAATCAGAAATAACTCGCTGTGGTCGAAAAATGATACTTTCTATTCGTTTTCTTAATTTCGTCATGTTCACGCCAACACGTCAATTGTAAGTTAATTTCATCTATTTTGCACTAGACATAGTATAACTAATGAGTAATACATATACATGAAACTCTCTAAGAAAAAAACATGCAAATTGATAATTTGGTTTTTATATATATGTGCTGTTAAATTCCTTCACAATAAGATAATTCCTATATCCGAATAAAACCTTTCAAGACTGATAAGACAGATATTTACTACAATAAGAGCAATGCATCTTGTTTATAATCAATCTGTAGGAATTAAGATATTTAGTGAAAATCTGTGCAAAGCGGCTGCAGTTCAAATAAGATATCTTCGCGTGTTTTATTTTTGACAAATTTCAATAAACATTTAGCGTGTTGCTCTGATTTTACCTTTAGGTTTTTCTAGCATGACACGAACTTCATTAACTGTATCCAAACATTCAAATTTTAACATTGTTGACGGTTGATATTTTTAAATGGGATGACTCGAAGAATACACCCACTAAACGTTCTTTCAGAAGATAAATCAAAACTAAAGTCAGAGTGGGTGTATTCTTCGAGTCATCCCATTTAAAAATATCAACCGTCAACAATGTTAAAATTTGAATGTGTGGATACAGTTAATGAAGTTCGTGTCATGCTAGAAAAACCTAAAGGTAAAATCAACGCAAATGTTTATTGGAACTGCTGCCGCTTTGCACATATTTCCACTAAAGATCTTAATTTCTACAGATTGGCTATAAACAAGATACATTGTCTTATTGTAGTAAATATCTGTCTTATCAGCCTTGAAAAGTTTTATATATAGAAATTATCTTATTGTGAAGGAATTTAACAGCACATATATATAAAAACCAAATTATCAATTTGCATGCTTTTTTTCTTAGAGAGTTTCATGTATATGTATTACTCATTAGTTATACTATGTCTAGTGAAAAATACATGAAATTAACTTGCAATTGACGTGTTGGCGTGAACATGACGAAATTAAGAAAAAGAATAGAAAGTGTAATTTTTCTACCACAGCGAGTTATTTCTGATTCTTCTACCTGTCTTATTATTTACGTTCACTAGTTTTCAAAGGTGTGAACTGTTACCAACCAAATATATGGAGTATAGGCATTTTACCACATAATTGTTTGCATGCGATATATTTAAAAAAAATACTATCCATCATAAAATACCCGAGCTCTTTCTTATTCGTCTAGATTACGAAGTAATTGCTTTCCAAAAAATATCAATCAATCAATCGAATTGAACTGATAATAAAAACCTGGTGCTCGTATATGTACTTTAATATTCATAAGAAACGCATCGAAGGGGAACCTCGTCAAGAGTCAGCCCTCGCGTAATAACTTGGGAAAAGTTTATATATCAACCCTCGTCAATTAAGTAGGTGTTTTCACTAAGCACAAATTAGGATAGCCAACTCTAGTTATAGTAGCAATAAACCCGCTTTTCAGTATACTATTTGAGATCATTTAATTAGATAACGTAAAATTACCTATTTCCATTTATAACACATGAACTAATATACGAATATAGTTAACAAAAATAAATCACTTCTTTTAATTTTTCCGATCGACTTTGAAAGAAATAACTTCTCTTTAAAAATTTAGTTTCTTATATACTCGGTGTTAATCTTTCAATAAGCAAAATTCATTTTCATTTCTAGCCGTTATTTCATTTCTAAACGAATATATTCATTACTAGTTTTTTTTTATGATTTCGTAATAAATTCGTAAAAAATTTCTAAAAACTTTATCAAAATCTTTATGGACCTGCAAGCCAAACTGCAAGATTTGATTTTAATCGAATGTAAGATGGATAAAATTAAATCACCATTTTTTAAATTAAAAATATTTCAAATGCGGCGAATATTTTATAAGGTGACAACAAATAATACTCCTAATCCCAATTAAAAACAAGAGACAAATCAAATATTACCACTTCTAAAATACCTGTAGGAAAATCAACTATTGTTTCACGTTCGACCATTGTTACTCAAGAAACCGACAGCTGAACATAATCCGAGTTGCATGTCTATAGTGAGAAAATTAATTTTGTTTTGCGAAAAAATTATTAAGTTTTCAAGAAAGGAAGTTGTCAATTGCTCTCAAACTATTTGAAAGACCGCAATAATATTTTTTACCTTCACTATGCTTTTTATCTTCATTATTATCGTCTGTTGTTTACATAACAGAGTTCATAATATCAACTTTTGTTTAAGTTGTCACAAACGTTATGTCATATTTATATTTTTTTACAGACAAAAAGGCCAGGAAAATTCAGTACAGTCGGAAATTAGTGAAAATGTGCAGAATTAAAAAAACGAAAACAAAAACTATATGATTTAGTATTTGCTAATCATAATTAAGCCTGTGGAGTATTTAAAAGAAATATGTAAATTGTTTGAGCTAACTCGAGAAAAGTTGCAATGTTTAGGCAAAGAAAAATAAATTGACCTATCCACAAGTGTGACTAAATACTACTAAGAAAGCCTCTTAAGTGCTACGGGAACTAGCGCCAGGAGGATTCCATACACATTTAGTTACACATAATTATTTAAAAGTACGTACTTGTTAAAAAAATACCAAGATGTTCTTTTACAATTTATCCATCATAACCATCTTATATGAAATTCAGAAACAATTGTTTTTGAATACATAAAAGACTTTTTTATAAATTATATTCCAAGCGATATGGAGTTTAAAAATGGAGCTTATTTTTGGCACTTGTACAATTTCCCTACTATTGAAATATATACAATTTAACTTGTTTTCTTGATGTACCATATTTTAACATTTTTATGTCAAACGGATTTAAAAAAAAATGGCTTTAATAAAGGATTCATTTATTTTCGAGTAAAATATTGAGCACATTCATCAACTAAAAATTAACATTTCTATATTTACTGTACATTAGAATACGGATATGGATGTCTTCTTCTTTGACGTCCCTAAATAAATATCTATACATATGATAAAATAGATTACCTTAAGTAAACATATGTATTATAGTAGAGATGATTCTTGACAAAGTTTGTAATACCTCGTTTTGTGAAAAAGGGAATTTGTTTAAAAATATTTAAATATCTTTATTAATTACCAACATAAATAAAAGCTATAAAATTTGAAATAAAACTTAAAGTGAATTAAATATAATGGATAAATTATAAAGCACTAACCATTGAAATATTTTAAAAAATGAAAGTAAATAAAACATTGTAGTTTAGAAAATGAAAAATGAATTTAAAAAAACAATTTAATGAACAGGAAAGACAATAAATACAAAAAGAGCAAACAAACTTGTTAAGTACGAGTTAAAATCACAATAGAAGGGTTCGATATACATTTAGGCAAATAAACATTTAAGTGTACACAGTATTTTTCACGAGACGAAAAACTATCGTGATTTGTTAAAAATTGATTACTACCACCATTGCTACTATTTTTAGTAAACTTTACATATTATGTGAATATTTTCAACAATATCTCTAAACCTATCTTACATAAAACTCTGTAAAAATAGTTCTGGAATCCTCACAAATTTTCTTGTGGGATTCTGGAATATAAACAATTCAATATGCTTATAAGACGCAAGTATTTTAGAATCACTGAGCCAAACTTCCAGTTTTTACGTCAAAAGGAAATATTTCAGATAAAATTCTAAAATAAATATTTCTGGAATTGTTAAAACTTTCTCTTTCAATTGATATCCGTATTAATATATGAAATTTAAAAAAACCAACCACTTTATTTGTCCTTTCTGAAAGACAAAATAACTTGAAAACTGAATAATTTATTAAAAGAAACTGTCCAAATTTTCCTATTACTTTTAGATTTTTGGCGAGATAACAATATTTTTGTTTTCACTTATGTTTTTTATGAATTTAAAATCAAATCCTCAATTTATATTTATTTTAGAAGTTTGCAACTGAATAGGAATAAAGTAGTCCGTGTAGACTCGTAAAATAATTCATTTCTCACAGCTGTTTTCCTGGAGACTGTTCAATGTAGAAACTTGAAATTTAGCATATCGATATAGAGAAATATGTTGTTCACTTATTAATTCTTAAAAATATTTGTACAGAAGTTCTAAAGATAAATAACTCAAAATTATTTTTTTTAAATTAACGTGTTATAAGTATTCTCTAAATATTTTATTTTTAACCTTATGTGAAATAGTTCCAGATATGTTGTTAGAAATATCCACAAAAATATATTTCCACTTTTTCTGTCTACAAAACTACTAAAGGTTATAAAATTGTAACTTTGACATGATTTTATTTAAAGCTAACTGTACACTACAGTAATTATGCCAAAATTTCACAGTTTTAGAAATATTTACAGTAGCGTTACTAATGTGAAAAATACACCAGGGAATATAAAACTAATATTGAAATTTATATACAGTTTAATAGAAATATTATAGACCCTTAAATATCTGTGTAGGCCTAAGTGTGTACCTCAGTAATGTGAATTCTGCATGTGTATTTACCGATTTTCATTTGCGATTTTTGAGGTTCGGTCTATTTCCTTTTTTCAAATTACCAAAAGCTTAAGGAAATTAAACTACACAAGAAAGCGAGAAACACATATTCGTCACGACGATATTGTTAAATGGAATAAATGCTCATTTTTATAGTGTCAGATATATTTGATATTTGAAAACTATGAGGATTTTCGAAATAGAAAAAAAATTTAATTTTTTCTTTAATTGCGTTCGTGCCATTTTTGCGCAAAATTCCAATTTTCTCAGCAAACACAAAGTTTCATATTAGTTTTGGTTCGTGAGTTGTAAATGCCAGAGATTTTTCGTTGATCGTATCCATTAAATTTTCAAAGATGTTTTATTAATATTTCAAAAGCTTCATATTTTTGGCAAAAAATATACTATGAATTAGGGGGTCAACTAATTGGATATCAATTCGTATAAGGTAATCTCTAAATTGAACGAATTAACATAAAATGTATCGACGAATGATTAATTGTGCCATGCACTACCTACCTACCAAATAATATCGATTGTTTTACAAAATTATATGGTAAGGAAATACAATTCTGCAATTGAAAGCGAGATCAAGCAACTAACAAGAATATATAATTGTACCGGGGAAAACAGATTTATTAAGTTTGTTCACAAATATGGTCACAAAAATATACAAAATTATTAAAAGCTGGAGAATGAGCGTAAGCAAAAAACAAATGATTATCTAGTAATCACGTAAATCTCAAATAAAAATGTATGAGTGTGTTAACTTGCATTATTAGCATAATAATAATGTCTATAAGAAAGAGCTAGAAACCAGTAAATAGTGAAAGTAAATAATGCGTAAACGGCCGAGTGGGCTTCGGGTGGGCGTTCTTTACTGCACGCGTTTACATTTTAAATCGATTGCCATTAATTTTTTATTAACCATCACAATACTTGCAAATTTTCATACTACTTTTTGCTAAAAATACTTCATACGATATTCACGTATGATATAATCATAATAAAAATATTTTTTTTTCCTTATTCGATTATTCATAAAGTTTCGATGAGTACGTTATTCATCTAGTCTATATTTTTAATAAAATATCATTGATTTACAGCTCTGCTTCAATTGAATATAGGTTCCTAAGGATGCGATAGCTTTCTTTTGCATGGCATTAATATTTGTTATTGATAAAATAATCATACACCTTTTATTTGATAAAAAATATAAAACACACAAACCTTAATATAAAAAACAAATACATACTTATGTTCACATATGGGAATGATAAGAAATTCTACTTAAGAAAAACATTAATGAAAATACATTAAAAAGCAAAATTTCAGGATTGTGCGATGTGCTTGACAAAAACTATTTTAAAACATTGATTTTGGTACGAAATTACAATATATTAAATACAGTATTCCTTTCATAACAAATAAGTCGGCAGTTTTCTTGCGAAAAGGTTTATAATAAATTATTATATTTGAAATAAATACATTTTATCTAAGAGTCGATCAAACACACGATGCTCTTTGTGTAGTAGTGTAATAATTCTTACATTTTGAGCTAAATTATATTAAAACATATTGTGACAGTACGTGACATTGAGACTATCTTTCTTGGTTTGATTGTTAACGTGAAATGTTCGGAATAAAGTTATCAGGAGCTCAAAGTCAACACGAGAAACGAAGCTTTATATGTAGTAATGTATGACGCAGGACTTTGTTTTTCTTTGTTGTCTCTTTGATCTTAAAGTTACAGCCACAATAAAACTTTGTGTTGAGTAATAACCTAAATTACGGTGTTAGCGTATAAAAGTTAAGCGAAGTTGTTTGAATTGTTTTCGAGGAGGTCAACAATTTAAAGTTTTCTTATTTTTCTGCCCGACTTCGCGGATATCGTTAAGTATAGCTTGCTCTGCATTGTTGTCAATAATACAAGCGTAAGTTGAAATCGAAAATTCACTTATTATAAAATTCAATATCATTGGGGTCGGGAAAAATATTTTACAACATAAACGTATATTTAATATTGATAAAAAATATAACATTTCCAAGGTCTCGATTTATCAGCAAAAATTGAGTATAAATATGATCTTAATAATCTGATTCTGGTTAACAACTCTAATATTGAAGGTAATACTTCCTTTAAATTTTTAAATGCAAAATTCAAGCTGAACGTAAAATTACTAAAATTACTTAATTACTAAAGAACAGATCTACATTTTCAAGTCGAAGGAATTCGACTTGAAAATGTAGATCTCCGAAAGCATTTTAGTTCGTCAGTTCCGCAATCTGATCGGATAAATCCGCATCATATAGGGCTTGCAAGAAACATAATAACGTCATATTTTTATTTTATATTTATTAATACATACTAATTTCTTTAAACTGATTTTTGAAACATCGAATAAACCTTAAACTTTGTAAGTTGTATTTTTTAATCGCATTATATATACGATACTTTTAAGTATTTTTTTTAGTTAAACAAACTGTACTGATCAATTTGCTTTTTAGCCGGTTAATCGCCAATCGACGCTAATTGAGCTAGCCTTTAAAATTTGATTACACTATTACAACAAGATAGCACAAATTTCCAAAGAGAATTGAAGCATGCTAAATTGGATTGAACACTCCGACGGTGTTTATAAAGACGATGAGATTAAAAAAACGCGTGCACATACTTACACATACACGCAAATATGCATACACATACACTTGAAATAAAATTGAATAATTATTAAAACTTGGGCAGCCCTTATGAAGAATTAGTTGTACATAATATAACGATGAAAACTTTCCAGAAGTTGCATTTAAATTCAAATGTGTTTTGCTTTTCTTTTTGGGGTTTTTAAATGAATATTTGGTAAAAGTATTTACAATTTTGCTGTGGACTGCACGTTTTAATAAATTAATCGATTTAACAAAAGTATTAAGCGAGAAATAGTTAATAAAATGTTAAGTGTTCAATTTAAGAGTAATGTGCATAAATGAAAGCTTCCAATCAGGAATAATTACTATTACTACCTTAAATAAATGCTAGACACAGGATATATCTCCGGTTTTATCTTCAGGTGGGCTATTAGCGAAGATTAAGTATTAGGAACATCCAACAACATTTATATGTTTCAAATACAATAGCGGAAGCCTGGTTTGTGTGGGTTTTCACACTGTTTATGTTAGTGAGTTTATTGTAGGGGAGCGGTGTAGGTTTTATTATATTTCCGAGATGTATACGATATACCATTATTTTAGTGAGGTTGTACAATGCAAATGTTCTGGTGTATGTAATAAAATTAAATGGAAGTTATTCTCGGTAATATATTCATACAAAAGCAAGGGTATCTGGAAGTTAGAACAAGGTTATACCACTAATTCAACATATCTCCGGTTTTATTTATTCATATATTTATATATATATATATATATATATATATATATATATATATATATATATTTCTTTTTTCTTTTTTTGATTTTTTTTTATATTTATTTATTTCCTTCAATTTTTTTTATACACTTATATTTATAAGTGTATTTGGGCTGAAACAATTTGAAGAGTACTATAGAATCTATGTTGTCTAATTATATTATGTCTAGAACATATTAAGTACGGGTGATGATATTATATTTAGTTGTCCATTTAATATATTAACCTTGGTGTCTTTTTTATGTCTGTTTATTTCTACTGTTTCTAGGATATTAAGTTTATTACTTTTTGTATTTATTTGTAATATATAGGGGGCATTATCAGTAAGGCAGTAGGGGCATTATCAGTAGTGCAGTCATTATCAGTGGTGGCATTATCATTAGCAGAGTAAGATGTGTCTGGCCTGTTATTTCGCCAGCTGGCAATGTGTTCTTTATATCTTGTAGTAAAATCTCTTCCTGTTTGACCTATGTATACACTATTACAGTCGTTACATTTAAGTTAAAGATACCACTCTTTTTATGTTTATCTATTTTTTCTTTATTATTAATAACGGTTTTACCCAAGTTAAAAAAGGGAAGAAATGTTTTGTCAATATTGGTGGAAAAGGGGAGAAATGTTTTGTCAATATTGTTAAAGTTTCGCCTGGTAAAGAAATAACGCTATCAAAATCACTTCAATGTCGCCTAAATGTCGCTTATTATGTCGTGCGAATGGATTTAACATTATCGACGTGATTGACTAATTAACATTATTTACCAGTATCGTATTATTTATTGTATGGCCAATTATCTGACATCTGCAAAAATCATAAAAAATCCCTCAATGACAAAAAAAAACACATTTTGCTAATAATACTGTAAGTTATTGCAAAGTTTCTGTCTTAGTTAAAAATATCAAAGCGTGAATATATCTTACCCTTTCATACATAATAAAAAAATCACCATTGCAACCATTTGCAATGGTGATTGTGACCGGATTCGTGACCAATATGCCTGTTGACATAAGTGATTTAATTTTCTAACATTTCGACAAACTAATGTGGTGATGGGAAATAGCTACAATAGCTTGTTTATAAAGAATAAACGAGTATATTTTATTTTACCTGTCTGTATATGTATTTTGCCTTTTCCAGAATCGTTTTCTCAGAAATCGTTTGACGTAAAAAGTTAATGTTTGTAGTAGTGATAAAGCATATTAACTTGCATAAATTCAATAATGAATACTCAAAAAGTATTGATGTAAACATTTTGGAAAGGACATATAAAGTGATTAGTTTTTTTTAATTTCATATATTATTACGGATATCAATTGAAAGAAAAAGTTTTAACAATTCCAGAAATATTTGTTAGAATGTTATGTGAAATATTTCCTTTTGAGGCAAAAACTGGAAGTTTGGCTCAGTGATTCTAAAATATATGCGGTTTATAAGCATATTTAATTGTATATATTCCAGAATCCCACAAGCGGAAATAATTATACAGGAATATCAGAGGGTAAAAATTAAATAATTTTTTTTATTCCATATACCATTTGAGGTAAACATTGAAAGAAAATTTGTGAGGATTCCAGAACTATTTTTACAGAGTTTTATGTAAGATAGGTTTAGAGATATTGTTGAAAATATTCACATAATATGTAAAGTTTAATAAAAATAGTAGCAATGCTGGTAGTAATCAATTTTTAACAAATCACGATTTTTCATTTCTTAAATTACAATATTTTATTTAGTTTAATTTTTTAAAACATTTCAATGGTTAGTACTTTATTATTTATCCATTATATTTAATTCACTTTAAGTTTTATTTCAGACTTTATAGCTTTTATTAATGTTGATAATTAATAATATTTAATTATTTTTAAATAAATTCACTTTTTCACAAAACGAGATAATGCAAACGTTGTTAAGAAACATTCTCTACTAAAGTACAAATGTTTGCTCAAGGTAATCTCTTTTATCATATATGTAGATATTTATTTAGGGACGTCAAAGAAGAAGAGATCCATATCCGTATTCTAATGTACAGTAAATATAGAAATGTTAATTCTGCCAATTTTTAGTTGATGAATGTGCTCAATATTTTACACGAAAATAAATGAATTCTTTATTACAGCCATTTTTTTCAAAATCCATTTGACATAAAAATGTTAAAATATGGTACATCAAGAAACCAAGTTAAATTGTATATATTTCAATAGTAGGAAAATTGTACAAGTGCCAAAAATAAGCTCCCTTTTTTAATCTCCATATATCGCTTGGAATACAATTTATAAAAAAGTCTTTTATGTATTCAAAAATAATTGTTTGTGAATTTCATGTAAGATGGTTGTGATAGATAAATTGTAAAAGAACATCTTGGTATTTTTTTTAACAAATACGAACTATTAAATGTTTATGTGTAACTAAATGTGTATGGAATCCTCCTAGCGCGAGTTCCCGTAACTCTTAAGAGGTTTTGTTAGTAGTATTTAGTCACATTTGTGGATAGGTACAATTTATTTTTCTTTGCCTAAACATTGAAATTATTCTGGAGTTAGCACAAACAATCTATTTCTTTTAAATACTCCTCCGGTTTAATTATGATTAGCAAATATTGAATATATTTGGTGTTATTTTTTTAGAAATTCATTATTCACAGAGCTTTAACCATCCCTCTAGAAAGAAATAAAAACTACAAAACAAATCGCAGTATAAAATAATTATAAACCATCAATTGTCACAAAACTGCACCATAATAAATTATGAAAAATACTAATACAAGAAATATACCCGGTCGTACCAAATAATAATAATATTTACTATAAATCTATCCCATACATAGGTAATATATCACTCAAATTAGGAAAACTCTTAACTAATAATAAAAATATAAATAATACATGTGCTTATAGTACCTTAAATAACTTGGGTAAAACCGTTATTAATAATAATGAAAAAATAGATAAACATAAAAAGAGTGGTATCTATAAACTTAAATGTAACGACTGTAATAGTGTATACATAGGTCAAACAGGAAGAGATTTTACTACAAGATATAAAGAACACATTGCCAGCTGGCGAAATAACAGGCCAGACACATCTTACTCTGCTAATGATAATGCCACTACTGATAATGACTGCACTACTGATAATGCCCCTACTGCCTTACTGATAATGCCCCCTATATATTACAAATAAATGCAAAAAGTAATAAACTTAATATCCTAGAAACAGTAGAAATAAACAGACATAAAAAAGACACCAAGGTTAATATATTAAATGGACAACTAAATATAATATCATCACCCGTACTTGATATGTTCTAGACGTAATATAATTAGACAACATAGATTCTACAGTACTCTTCAAATTGTTTCAGCCCAAAAGGAAATAAATAAATATAAAAAAAAATAAAAAATCAAAAAACGAAAAAAAAATAACATATATATATATATATATATATATATATATATATATATATATATATATATATATATATATATGAATAAATAAAACCGGAGATATGTTGAATCAGTGGTATAACCTTGTTCTAACTTCCAGATACCCTTGCTTTTGTATGAATATATTACCGAGAATAACTTCCATTTAATTTTATTACATACACCAGAACATTTGCATTGTACAACCTCACTAAAATACTGGTATATCGTATACCTCTCGGAAATATAATAAAACCTACACCGCTCCCCTACAATAAACTCACTAACATAAGCAGTGTGAAAACCCACACAAACCAGGCTTCCGCTATTGTATTTGAAACATATAAATGTTGTTGGATGTTCCTAAGAGTTAATCTTTGCTAATAGCCCACCTGAAGATGTTGTAATACTTTGAAACCTGGGTCGTGGTAAAGAACTCAAAGAAAGTAGAAGTAATACTACATCACGTAGTTTCATTTGATTGTGGATTAGCAAATACTAAATTATATCGTTTTTGTTTTCCTGTCTTTTAATTCTCCAGATTCACGCTAATTTCCGACTTTGCTGAATTTTCTTAGTCTTTTGGTCTGTAAGAAAATTTAAATATGATATAACGTTCCTGATAACTTAGACAACAGTTGGTATTATGAACTCTGTTATGTAAGCAACGGACGATAATAGTGAAAGTAAAAAGCATAGTGAAGATAAAAATATTATTGCGGTCATTGAAATAGTTTGAGAGCAATTGAAACAACCTTTCTTGAAAACTTAATCATTTTGTAGCAAAAAAAACAAAAAAAAATTCATTTTCTCACTAAAGACGTGCAACTCACGTTATGTTCAACTGTCGGTTTCTTAATTAACAATGTTCGAACATGAAATAATAGTTCGTTTTCCTACAGGTATTTTAGAAGTGGTTTGTTGTTACATGCATTATATAAGTTATTTGTTTTCAGCCTATAAAATATTTGCCGCATTTGAAACATTTTTAATTTAAAAAATGTTTATTTTATTTTATCTTTCTTACATTCGGTTAAAATCACATCTTGCAGATTGGCCTATAGGTCTATAAAGATTTTAATGTGGTTTTTTTGAAATTTTTTGCGAAATTATTACGAAATGGAATTTTGCCTATTGAAAGATTAACACCATACTCGGTGTTAATCTTCTAAAATCTAAAATAAAAGGTAAACATCATAGTACTCTGAGAAGCGGGTTTATTGTTAATACAAATAGAGTTGGCTTAGGCTTTGGCCTCATTTATGCTTAGTGGAAATACCTACTTAATTGACGAGAGTTAATATAAAAACTTTTCCAAAGTTATTACGCGAGGGCTGACTCTTCGATGCGTTTCAGTTCAACAGCTCACTTGTATTTAATGCCGATATTCTTTTTTATGAATATTAAAGTACATATACGAGCACCAGGTTCTTATTATCAGTTCAGTTTGATTGATTGATTGATATTTTTCGGAAAGCGATTACCTCGTAATCTAGACGAATAAGAACGAGCTCGGGAAAATTATTATAGATAGTATTGTTTTAAAATATATCGCTTGCAAACAATTGTGTGGTGAAATGCCTATACTCCATATATTTGGTTGGTTAAGAGTAACAGTTCACAACTTTGAAAACTAGTGAACGTAAATAATAATACAGGTAGAAGAATCAGAAATAACTCGCTGTGGTCGAAAAATGATACTTTCTATTCGTTTTCTTAATTTCGTCATGTTCACGCCAACACGTCAATTGTAAGTTAATTTCATCTATTTTGCACTAGACATAGTATAACTAATGAGTAATACATATACATGAAACTCTCTAAGAAAAAAACATGCAAATTGATAATTTGGTTTTTATATATATGTGCTGTTAAATTCCTTCACAATAAGATAATTCCTATATCCGAATAAAACCTTTCAAGACTGATAAGACAGATATTTACTACAATAAGAGCAATGCATCTTGTTTATAATCAATCTGTAGGAATTAAGATATTTAGTGAAAATCTGTGCAAAGCGGCTGCAGTTCAAATAAGATATCTTCGCGTGTTTTATTTTTGACAAATTTCAATAAACATTTAGCGTGTTGCTCTGATTTTACCTTTAGGTTTTTCTAGCATGACACGAACTTCATTAACTGTATCCAAACATTCAAATTTTAACATTGTTGACGGTTGATATTTTTAAATGGGATGACTCGAAGAATACACCCACTAAACGTTCTTTCAGAAGATAAATCAAAACTAAAGTCAGAGTGGGTGTATTCTTCGAGTCATCCCATTTAAAAATATCAACCGTCAACAATGTTAAAATTTGAATGTGTGGATACAGTTAATGAAGTTCGTGTCATGCTAGAAAAACCTAAAGGTAAAATCAACGCAAATGTTTATTGGAACTGCTGCCGCTTTGCACATATTTCCACTAAAGATCTTAATTTCTACAGATTGGCTATAAACAAGATACATTGTCTTATTGTAGTAAATATCTGTCTTATCAGCCTTGAAAAGTTTTATATATAGAAATTATCTTATTGTGAAGGAATTTAACAGCACATATATATAAAAACCAAATTATCAATTTGCATGCTTTTTTTCTTAGAGAGTTTCATGTATATGTATTACTCATTAGTTATACTATGTCTAGTGAAAAATACATGAAATTAACTTGCAATTGACGTGTTGGCGTGAACATGACGAAATTAAGAAAAAGAATAGAAAGTGTAATTTTTCTACCACAGCGAGTTATTTCTGATTCTTCTACCTGTCTTATTATTTACGTTCACTAGTTTTCAAAGGTGTGAACTGTTACCAACCAAATATATGGAGTATAGGCATTTTACCACATAATTGTTTGCATGCGATATATTTAAAAAAAATACTATCCATCATAAAATACCCGAGCTCTTTCTTATTCGTCTAGATTACGAAGTAATTGCTTTCCAAAAAATATCAATCAATCAATCGAATTGAACTGATAATAAAAACCTGGTGCTCGTATATGTACTTTAATATTCATAAGAAACGCATCGAAGGGGAACCTCGTCAAGAGTCAGCCCTCGCGTAATAACTTGGGAAAAGTTTATATATCAACCCTCGTCAATTAAGTAGGTGTTTTCACTAAGCACAAATTAGGATAGCCAACTCTAGTTATAGTAGCAATAAACCCGCTTTTCAGTATACTATTTGAGATCATTTAATTAGATAACGTAAAATTACCTATTTCCATTTATAACACATGAACTAATATACGAATATAGTTAACAAAAATAAATCACTTCTTTTAATTTTTCCGATCGACTTTGAAAGAAATAACTTCTCTTTAAAAATTTAGTTTCTTATATACTCGGTGTTAATCTTTCAATAAGCAAAATTCATTTTCATTTCTAGCCGTTATTTCATTTCTAAACGAATATATTCATTACTAGTTTTTTTTTATGATTTCGTAATAAATTCGTAAAAAATTTCTAAAAACTTTATCAAAATCTTTATGGACCTGCAAGCCAAACTGCAAGATTTGATTTTAATCGAATGTAAGATGGATAAAATTAAATCACCATTTTTTAAATTAAAAATATTTCAAATGCGGCGAATATTTTATAAGGTGACAACAAATAATACTCCTAATCCCAATTAAAAACAAGAGACAAATCAAATATTACCACTTCTAAAATACCTGTAGGAAAATCAACTATTGTTTCACGTTCGACCATTGTTACTCAAGAAACCGACAGCTGAACATAATCCGAGTTGCATGTCTATAGTGAGAAAATTAATTTTGTTTTGCGAAAAAATTATTAAGTTTTCAAGAAAGGAAGTTGTCAATTGCTCTCAAACTATTTGAAAGACCGCAATAATATTTTTTACCTTCACTATGCTTTTTATCTTCATTATTATCGTCTGTTGTTTACATAACAGAGTTCATAATATCAACTTTTGTTTAAGTTGTCACAAACGTTATGTCATATTTATATTTTTTTACAGACAAAAAGGCCAGGAAAATTCAGTACAGTCGGAAATTAGTGAAAATGTGCAGAATTAAAAAAACGAAAACAAAAACTATATGATTTAGTATTTGCTAATCATAATTAAGCCTGTGGAGTATTTAAAAGAAATATGTAAATTGTTTGAGCTAACTCGAGAAAAGTTGCAATGTTTAGGCAAAGAAAAATAAATTGACCTATCCACAAGTGTGACTAAATACTACTAAGAAAGCCTCTTAAGTGCTACGGGAACTAGCGCCAGGAGGATTCCATACACATTTAGTTACACATAATTATTTAAAAGTACGTACTTGTTA
Organism: Druceiella hillmani; assembly: GCA_039881145.1. NCBI lineage: Eukaryota > Metazoa > Arthropoda > Insecta > Lepidoptera > Hepialidae > Druceiella > Druceiella hillmani. The sequence continues at coordinate 1,108,967 of JAYKKI010000050.1, read as the reverse complement.
AAAAAATACCAAGATGTTCTTTTACAATTTATCCATCATAACCATCTTATATGAAATTCAGAAACAATTGTTTTTGAATACATAAAAGACTTTTTTATAAATTATATTCCAAGCGATATGGAGTTTAAAAATGGAGCTTATTTTTGGCACTTGTACAATTTCCCTACTATTGAAATATATACAATTTAACTTGTTTTCTTGATGTACCATATTTTAACATTTTTATGTCAAACGGATTTAAAAAAAAATGGCTTTAATAAAGGATTCATTTATTTTCGAGTAAAATATTGAGCACATTCATCAACTAAAAATTAACATTTCTATATTTACTGTACATTAGAATACGGATATGGATGTCTTCTTCTTTGACGTCCCTAAATAAATATCTATACATATGATAAAATAGATTACCTTAAGTAAACATATGTATTATAGTAGAGATGATTCTTGACAAAGTTTGTAATACCTCGTTTTGTGAAAAAGGGAATTTGTTTAAAAATATTTAAATATCTTTATTAATTACCAACATAAATAAAAGCTATAAAATTTGAAATAAAACTTAAAGTGAATTAAATATAATGGATAAATTATAAAGCACTAACCATTGAAATATTTTAAAAAATGAAAGTAAATAAAACATTGTAGTTTAGAAAATGAAAAATGAATTTAAAAAAACAATTTAATGAACAGGAAAGACAATAAATACAAAAAGAGCAAACAAACTTGTTAAGTACGAGTTAAAATCACAATAGAAGGGTTCGATATACATTTAGGCAAATAAACATTTAAGTGTACACAGTATTTTTCACGAGACGAAAAACTATCGTGATTTGTTAAAAATTGATTACTACCACCATTGCTACTATTTTTAGTAAACTTTACATATTATGTGAATATTTTCAACAATATCTCTAAACCTATCTTACATAAAACTCTGTAAAAATAGTTCTGGAATCCTCACAAATTTTCTTGTGGGATTCTGGAATATAAACAATTCAATATGCTTATAAGACGCAAGTATTTTAGAATCACTGAGCCAAACTTCCAGTTTTTACGTCAAAAGGAAATATTTCAGATAAAATTCTAAAATAAATATTTCTGGAATTGTTAAAACTTTCTCTTTCAATTGATATCCGTATTAATATATGAAATTTAAAAAAACCAACCACTTTATTTGTCCTTTCTGAAAGACAAAATAACTTGAAAACTGAATAATTTATTAAAAGAAACTGTCCAAATTTTCCTATTACTTTTAGATTTTTGGCGAGATAACAATATTTTTGTTTTCACTTATGTTTTTTATGAATTTAAAATCAAATCCTCAATTTATATTTATTTTAGAAGTTTGCAACTGAATAGGAATAAAGTAGTCCGTGTAGACTCGTAAAATAATTCATTTCTCACAGCTGTTTTCCTGGAGACTGTTCAATGTAGAAACTTGAAATTTAGCATATCGATATAGAGAAATATGTTGTTCACTTATTAATTCTTAAAAATATTTGTACAGAAGTTCTAAAGATAAATAACTCAAAATTATTTTTTTTAAATTAACGTGTTATAAGTATTCTCTAAATATTTTATTTTTAACCTTATGTGAAATAGTTCCAGATATGTTGTTAGAAATATCCACAAAAATATATTTCCACTTTTTCTGTCTACAAAACTACTAAAGGTTATAAAATTGTAACTTTGACATGATTTTATTTAAAGCTAACTGTACACTACAGTAATTATGCCAAAATTTCACAGTTTTAGAAATATTTACAGTAGCGTTACTAATGTGAAAAATACACCAGGGAATATAAAACTAATATTGAAATTTATATACAGTTTAATAGAAATATTATAGACCCTTAAATATCTGTGTAGGCCTAAGTGTGTACCTCAGTAATGTGAATTCTGCATGTGTATTTACCGATTTTCATTTGCGATTTTTGAGGTTCGGTCTATTTCCTTTTTTCAAATTACCAAAAGCTTAAGGAAATTAAACTACACAAGAAAGCGAGAAACACATATTCGTCACGACGATATTGTTAAATGGAATAAATGCTCATTTTTATAGTGTCAGATATATTTGATATTTGAAAACTATGAGGATTTTCGAAATAGAAAAAAAATTTAATTTTTTCTTTAATTGCGTTCGTGCCATTTTTGCGCAAAATTCCAATTTTCTCAGCAAACACAAAGTTTCATATTAGTTTTGGTTCGTGAGTTGTAAATGCCAGAGATTTTTCGTTGATCGTATCCATTAAATTTTCAAAGATGTTTTATTAATATTTCAAAAGCTTCATATTTTTGGCAAAAAATATACTATGAATTAGGGGGTCAACTAATTGGATATCAATTCGTATAAGGTAATCTCTAAATTGAACGAATTAACATAAAATGTATCGACGAATGATTAATTGTGCCATGCACTACCTACCTACCAAATAATATCGATTGTTTTACAAAATTATATGGTAAGGAAATACAATTCTGCAATTGAAAGCGAGATCAAGCAACTAACAAGAATATATAATTGTACCGGGGAAAACAGATTTATTAAGTTTGTTCACAAATATGGTCACAAAAATATACAAAATTATTAAAAGCTGGAGAATGAGCGTAAGCAAAAAACAAATGATTATCTAGTAATCACGTAAATCTCAAATAAAAATGTATGAGTGTGTTAACTTGCATTATTAGCATAATAATAATGTCTATAAGAAAGAGCTAGAAACCAGTAAATAGTGAAAGTAAATAATGCGTAAACGGCCGAGTGGGCTTCGGGTGGGCGTTCTTTACTGCACGCGTTTACATTTTAAATCGATTGCCATTAATTTTTTATTAACCATCACAATACTTGCAAATTTTCATACTACTTTTTGCTAAAAATACTTCATACGATATTCACGTATGATATAATCATAATAAAAATATTTTTTTTTCCTTATTCGATTATTCATAAAGTTTCGATGAGTACGTTATTCATCTAGTCTATATTTTTAATAAAATATCATTGATTTACAGCTCTGCTTCAATTGAATATAGGTTCCTAAGGATGCGATAGCTTTCTTTTGCATGGCATTAATATTTGTTATTGATAAAATAATCATACACCTTTTATTTGATAAAAAATATAAAACACACAAACCTTAATATAAAAAACAAATACATACTTATGTTCACATATGGGAATGATAAGAAATTCTACTTAAGAAAAACATTAATGAAAATACATTAAAAAGCAAAATTTCAGGATTGTGCGATGTGCTTGACAAAAACTATTTTAAAACATTGATTTTGGTACGAAATTACAATATATTAAATACAGTATTCCTTTCATAACAAATAAGTCGGCAGTTTTCTTGCGAAAAGGTTTATAATAAATTATTATATTTGAAATAAATACATTTTATCTAAGAGTCGATCAAACACACGATGCTCTTTGTGTAGTAGTGTAATAATTCTTACATTTTGAGCTAAATTATATTAAAACATATTGTGACAGTACGTGACATTGAGACTATCTTTCTTGGTTTGATTGTTAACGTGAAATGTTCGGAATAAAGTTATCAGGAGCTCAAAGTCAACACGAGAAACGAAGCTTTATATGTAGTAATGTATGACGCAGGACTTTGTTTTTCTTTGTTGTCTCTTTGATCTTAAAGTTACAGCCACAATAAAACTTTGTGTTGAGTAATAACCTAAATTACGGTGTTAGCGTATAAAAGTTAAGCGAAGTTGTTTGAATTGTTTTCGAGGAGGTCAACAATTTAAAGTTTTCTTATTTTTCTGCCCGACTTCGCGGATATCGTTAAGTATAGCTTGCTCTGCATTGTTGTCAATAATACAAGCGTAAGTTGAAATCGAAAATTCACTTATTATAAAATTCAATATCATTGGGGTCGGGAAAAATATTTTACAACATAAACGTATATTTAATATTGATAAAAAATATAACATTTCCAAGGTCTCGATTTATCAGCAAAAATTGAGTATAAATATGATCTTAATAATCTGATTCTGGTTAACAACTCTAATATTGAAGGTAATACTTCCTTTAAATTTTTAAATGCAAAATTCAAGCTGAACGTAAAATTACTAAAATTACTTAATTACTAAAGAACAGATCTACATTTTCAAGTCGAAGGAATTCGACTTGAAAATGTAGATCTCCGAAAGCATTTTAGTTCGTCAGTTCCGCAATCTGATCGGATAAATCCGCATCATATAGGGCTTGCAAGAAACATAATAACGTCATATTTTTATTTTATATTTATTAATACATACTAATTTCTTTAAACTGATTTTTGAAACATCGAATAAACCTTAAACTTTGTAAGTTGTATTTTTTAATCGCATTATATATACGATACTTTTAAGTATTTTTTTTAGTTAAACAAACTGTACTGATCAATTTGCTTTTTAGCCGGTTAATCGCCAATCGACGCTAATTGAGCTAGCCTTTAAAATTTGATTACACTATTACAACAAGATAGCACAAATTTCCAAAGAGAATTGAACCATGCTAAATTGGATTGAACACTCCGACGGTGTTTATAAAGACGATGAGATTAAAAAAACGCGTGCACATACTTACACATACACGCAAATATGCATACACATACACTTGAAATAAAATTGAATAATTATTAAAACTTGGGCAGCCCTTATGAAGAATTAGTTGTACATAATATAACGATGAAAACTTTCCAGAAGTTGCATTTAAATTCAAATGTGTTTTGCTTTTCTTTTTGGGGTTTTTAAATGAATATTTGGTAAAAGTATTTACAATTTTGCTGTGGACTGCACGTTTTAATAAATTAATCGATTTAACAAAAGTATTAAGCGAGAAATAGTTAATAAAATGTTAAGTGTTCAATTTAAGAGTAATGTGCATAAATGAAAGCTTCCAATCAGGAATAATTACTATTACTACCTTAAATAAATGCTAGACACAGGATATATCTCCGGTTTTATCTTCAGGTGGGCTATTAGCGAAGATTAAGTATTAGGAACATCCAACAACATTTATATGTTTCAAATACAATAGCGGAAGCCTGGTTTGTGTGGGTTTTCACACTGTTTATGTTAGTGAGTTTATTGTAGGGGAGCGGTGTAGGTTTTATTATATTTCCGAGATGTATACGATATACCATTATTTTAGTGAGGTTGTACAATGCAAATGTTCTGGTGTATGTAATAAAATTAAATGGAAGTTATTCTCGGTAATATATTCATACAAAAGCAAGGGTATCTGGAAGTTAGAACAAGGTTATACCACTAATTCAACATATCTCCGGTTTTATTTATTCATATATTTATATATATATATATATATATATATATATATATATATATATTTCTTTTTTCTTTTTTTGATTTTTTTTTATATTTATTTATTTCCTTCAATTTTTTTTATACACTTATATTTATAAGTGTATTTGGGCTGAAACAATTTGAAGAGTACTATAGAATCTATGTTGTCTAATTATATTATGTCTAGAACATATTAAGTACGGGTGATGATATTATATTTAGTTGTCCATTTAATATATTAACCTTGGTGTCTTTTTTATGTCTGTTTATTTCTACTGTTTCTAGGATATTAAGTTTATTACTTTTTGTATTTATTTGTAATATATAGGGGGCATTATCAGTAAGGCAGTAGGGGCATTATCAGTAGTGCAGTCATTATCAGTGGTGGCATTATCATTAGCAGAGTAAGATGTGTCTGGCCTGTTATTTCGCCAGCTGGCAATGTGTTCTTTATATCTTGTAGTAAAATCTCTTCCTGTTTGACCTATGTATACACTATTACAGTCGTTACATTTAAGTTAAAGATACCACTCTTTTTATGTTTATCTATTTTTTCTTTATTATTAATAACGGTTTTACCCAAGTTAAAAAAGGGAAGAAATGTTTTGTCAATATTGGTGGAAAAGGGGAGAAATGTTTTGTCAATATTGTTAAAGTTTCGCCTGGTAAAGAAATAACGCTATCAAAATCACTTCAATGTCGCCTAAATGTCGCTTATTATGTCGTGCGAATGGATTTAACATTATCGACGTGATTGACTAATTAACATTATTTACCAGTATCGTATTATTTATTGTATGGCCAATTATCTGACATCTGCAAAAATCATAAAAAATCCCTCAATGACAAAAAAAAACACATTTTGCTAATAATACTGTAAGTTATTGCAAAGTTTCTGTCTTAGTTAAAAATATCAAAGCGTGAATATATCTTACCCTTTCATACATAATAAAAAAATCACCATTGCAACCATTTGCAATGGTGATTGTGACCGGATTCGTGACCAATATGCCTGTTGACATAAGTGATTTAATTTTCTAACATTTCGACAAACTAATGTGGTGATGGGAAATAGCTACAATAGCTTGTTTATAAAGAATAAACGAGTATATTTTATTTTACCTGTCTGTATATGTATTTTGCCTTTTCCAGAATCGTTTTCTCAGAAATCGTTTGACGTAAAAAGTTAATGTTTGTAGTAGTGATAAAGCATATTAACTTGCATAAATTCAATAATGAATACTCAAAAAGTATTGATGTAAACATTTTGGAAAGGACATATAAAGTGATTAGTTTTTTTTAATTTCATATATTATTACGGATATCAATTGAAAGAAAAAGTTTTAACAATTCCAGAAATATTTGTTAGAATGTTATGTGAAATATTTCCTTTTGAGGCAAAAACTGGAAGTTTGGCTCAGTGATTCTAAAATATATGCGGTTTATAAGCATATTTAATTGTATATATTCCAGAATCCCACAAGCGGAAATAATTATACAGGAATATCAGAGGGTAAAAATTAAATAATTTTTTTTATTCCATATACCATTTGAGGTAAACATTGAAAGAAAATTTGTGAGGATTCCAGAACTATTTTTACAGAGTTTTATGTAAGATAGGTTTAGAGATATTGTTGAAAATATTCACATAATATGTAAAGTTTAATAAAAATAGTAGCAATGCTGGTAGTAATCAATTTTTAACAAATCACGATTTTTCATTTCTTAAATTACAATATTTTATTTAGTTTAATTTTTTAAAACATTTCAATGGTTAGTACTTTATTATTTATCCATTATATTTAATTCACTTTAAGTTTTATTTCAGACTTTATAGCTTTTATTAATGTTGATAATTAATAATATTTAATTATTTTTAAATAAATTCACTTTTTCACAAAACGAGATAATGCAAACGTTGTTAAGAAACATTCTCTACTAAAGTACAAATGTTTGCTCAAGGTAATCTCTTTTATCATATATGTAGATATTTATTTAGGGACGTCAAAGAAGAAGAGATCCATATCCGTATTCTAATGTACAGTAAATATAGAAATGTTAATTCTGCCAATTTTTAGTTGATGAATGTGCTCAATATTTTACACGAAAATAAATGAATTCTTTATTACAGCCATTTTTTTCAAAATCCATTTGACATAAAAATGTTAAAATATGGTACATCAAGAAACCAAGTTAAATTGTATATATTTCAATAGTAGGAAAATTGTACAAGTGCCAAAAATAAGCTCCCTTTTTTAATCTCCATATATCGCTTGGAATACAATTTATAAAAAAGTCTTTTATGTATTCAAAAATAATTGTTTGTGAATTTCATGTAAGATGGTTGTGATAGATAAATTGTAAAAGAACATCTTGGTATTTTTTTTAACAAATACGAACTATTAAATGTTTATGTGTAACTAAATGTGTATGGAATCCTCCTAGCGCGAGTTCCCGTAACTCTTAAGAGGTTTTGTTAGTAGTATTTAGTCACATTTGTGGATAGGTACAATTTATTTTTCTTTGCCTAAACATTGAAATTATTCTGGAGTTAGCACAAACAATCTATTTCTTTTAAATACTCCTCCGGTTTAATTATGATTAGCAAATATTGAATATATTTGGTGTTATTTTTTTAGAAATTCATTATTCACAGAGCTTTAACCATCCCTCTAGAAAGAAATAAAAACTACAAAACAAATCGCAGTATAAAATAATTATAAACCATCAATTGTCACAAAACTGCACCATAATAAATTATGAAAAATACTAATACAAGAAATATACCCGGTCGTACCAAATAATAATAATATTTACTATAAATCTATCCCATACATAGGTAATATATCACTCAAATTAGGAAAACTCTTAACTAATAATAAAAATATAAATAATACATGTGCTTATAGTACCTTAAATAACTTGGGTAAAACCGTTATTAATAATAATGAAAAAATAGATAAACATAAAAAGAGTGGTATCTATAAACTTAAATGTAACGACTGTAATAGTGTATACATAGGTCAAACAGGAAGAGATTTTACTACAAGATATAAAGAACACATTGCCAGCTGGCGAAATAACAGGCCAGACACATCTTACTCTGCTAATGATAATGCCACTACTGATAATGACTGCACTACTGATAATGCCCCTACTGCCTTACTGATAATGCCCCCTATATATTACAAATAAATGCAAAAAGTAATAAACTTAATATCCTAGAAACAGTAGAAATAAACAGACATAAAAAAGACACCAAGGTTAATATATTAAATGGACAACTAAATATAATATCATCACCCGTACTTGATATGTTCTAGACGTAATATAATTAGACAACATAGATTCTACAGTACTCTTCAAATTGTTTCAGCCCAAAAGGAAATAAATAAATATAAAAAAAAATAAAAAATCAAAAAACGAAAAAAAAATAACAATATATATATATATATATATATATATATATATATATATATATATATATATATATATATATATGAATAAATAAAACCGGAGATATGTTGAATCAGTGGTATAACCTTGTTCTAACTTCCAGATACCCTTGCTTTTGTATGAATATATTACCGAGAATAACTTCCATTTAATTTTATTACATACACCAGAACATTTGCATTGTACAACCTCACTAAAATACTGGTATATCGTATACCTCTCGGAAATATAATAAAACCTACACCGCTCCCCTACAATAAACTCACTAACATAAGCAGTGTGAAAACCCACACAAACCAGGCTTCCGCTATTGTATTTGAAACATATAAATGTTGTTGGATGTTCCTAAGAGTTAATCTTTGCTAATAGCCCACCTGAAGATGTTGTAATACTTTGAAACCTGGGTCGTGGTAAAGAACTCAAAGAAAGTAGAAGTAATACTACATCACGTAGTTTCATTTGATTGTGGATTAGCAAATACTAAATTATATCGTTTTTGTTTTCCTGTCTTTTAATTCTCCAGATTCACGCTAATTTCCGACTTTGCTGAATTTTCTTAGTCTTTTGGTCTGTAAGAAAATTTAAATATGATATAACGTTCCTGATAACTTAGACAACAGTTGGTATTATGAACTCTGTTATGTAAGCAACGGACGATAATAGTGAAAGTAAAAAGCATAGTGAAGATAAAAATATTATTGCGGTCATTGAAATAGTTTGAGAGCAATTGAAACAACCTTTCTTGAAAACTTAATCATTTTGTAGCAAAAAAAACAAAAAAAAATTCATTTTCTCACTAAAGACGTGCAACTCACGTTATGTTCAACTGTCGGTTTCTTAATTAACAATGTTCGAACATGAAATAATAGTTCGTTTTCCTACAGGTATTTTAGAAGTGGTTTGTTGTTACATGCATTATATAAGTTATTTGTTTTCAGCCTATAAAATATTTGCCGCATTTGAAACATTTTTAATTTAAAAAATGTTTATTTTATTTTATCTTTCTTACATTCGGTTAAAATCACATCTTGCAGATTGGCCTATAGGTCTATAAAGATTTTAATGTGGTTTTTTTGAAATTTTTTGCGAAATTATTACGAAATGGAATTTTGCCTATTGAAAGATTAACACCATACTCGGTGTTAATCTTCTAAAATCTAAAATAAAAGGTAAACATCATAGTACTCTGAGAAGCGGGTTTATTGTTAATACAAATAGAGTTGGCTTAGGCTTTGGCCTCATTTATGCTTAGTGGAAATACCTACTTAATTGACGAGAGTTAATATAAAAACTTTTCCAAAGTTATTACGCGAGGGCTGACTCTTCGATGCGTTTCAGTTCAACAGCTCACTTGTATTTAATGCCGATATTCTTTTTTATGAATATTAAAGTACATATACGAGCACCAGGTTCTTATTATCAGTTCAGTTTGATTGATTGATTGATATTTTTCGGAAAGCGATTACCTCGTAATCTAGACGAATAAGAACGAGCTCGGGAAAATTATTATAGATAGTATTGTTTTAAAATATATCGCTTGCAAACAATTGTGTGGTGAAATGCCTATACTCCATATATTTGGTTGGTTAAGAGTAACAGTTCACAACTTTGAAAACTAGTGAACGTAAATAATAATACAGGTAGAAGAATCAGAAATAACTCGCTGTGGTCGAAAAATGATACTTTCTATTCGTTTTCTTAATTTCGTCATGTTCACGCCAACACGTCAATTGTAAGTTAATTTCATCTATTTTGCACTAGACATAGTATAACTAATGAGTAATACATATACATGAAACTCTCTAAGAAAAAAACATGCAAATTGATAATTTGGTTTTTATATATATGTGCTGTTAAATTCCTTCACAATAAGATAATTCCTATATCCGAATAAAACCTTTCAAGACTGATAAGACAGATATTTACTACAATAAGAGCAATGCATCTTGTTTATAATCAATCTGTAGGAATTAAGATATTTAGTGAAAATCTGTGCAAAGCGGCTGCAGTTCAAATAAGATATCTTCGCGTGTTTTATTTTTGACAAATTTCAATAAACATTTAGCGTGTTGCTCTGATTTTACCTTTAGGTTTTTCTAGCATGACACGAACTTCATTAACTGTATCCAAACATTCAAATTTTAACATTGTTGACGGTTGATATTTTTAAATGGGATGACTCGAAGAATACACCCACTAAACGTTCTTTCAGAAGATAAATCAAAACTAAAGTCAGAGTGGGTGTATTCTTCGAGTCATCCCATTTAAAAATATCAACCGTCAACAATGTTAAAATTTGAATGTGTGGATACAGTTAATGAAGTTCGTGTCATGCTAGAAAAACCTAAAGGTAAAATCAACGCAAATGTTTATTGGAACTGCTGCCGCTTTGCACATATTTCCACTAAAGATCTTAATTTCTACAGATTGGCTATAAACAAGATACATTGTCTTATTGTAGTAAATATCTGTCTTATCAGCCTTGAAAAGTTTTATATATAGAAATTATCTTATTGTGAAGGAATTTAACAGCACATATATATAAAAACCAAATTATCAATTTGCATGCTTTTTTTCTTAGAGAGTTTCATGTATATGTATTACTCATTAGTTATACTATGTCTAGTGAAAAATACATGAAATTAACTTGCAATTGACGTGTTGGCGTGAACATGACGAAATTAAGAAAAAGAATAGAAAGTGTAATTTTTCTACCACAGCGAGTTATTTCTGATTCTTCTACCTGTCTTATTATTTACGTTCACTAGTTTTCAAAGGTGTGAACTGTTACCAACCAAATATATGGAGTATAGGCATTTTACCACATAATTGTTTGCATGCGATATATTTAAAAAAAATACTATCCATCATAAAATACCCGAGCTCTTTCTTATTCGTCTAGATTACGAAGTAATTGCTTTCCAAAAAATATCAATCAATCAATCGAATTGAACTGATAATAAAAACCTGGTGCTCGTATATGTACTTTAATATTCATAAGAAACGCATCGAAGGGGAACCTCGTCAAGAGTCAGCCCTCGCGTAATAACTTGGGAAAAGTTTATATATCAACCCTCGTCAATTAAGTAGGTGTTTTCACTAAGCACAAATTAGGATAGCCAACTCTAGTTATAGTAGCAATAAACCCGCTTTTCAGTATACTATTTGAGATCATTTAATTAGATAACGTAAAATTACCTATTTCCATTTATAACACATGAACTAATATACGAATATAGTTAACAAAAATAAATCACTTCTTTTAATTTTTCCGATCGACTTTGAAAGAAATAACTTCTCTTTAAAAATTTAGTTTCTTATATACTCGGTGTTAATCTTTCAATAAGCAAAATTCATTTTCATTTCTAGCCGTTATTTCATTTCTAAACGAATATATTCATTACTAGTTTTTTTTTATGATTTCGTAATAAATTCGTAAAAAATTTCTAAAAACTTTATCAAAATCTTTATGGACCTGCAAGCCAAACTGCAAGATTTGATTTTAATCGAATGTAAGATGGATAAAATTAAATCACCATTTTTTAAATTAAAAATATTTCAAATGCGGCGAATATTTTATAAGGTGACAACAAATAATACTCCTAATCCCAATTAAAAACAAGAGACAAATCAAATATTACCACTTCTAAAATACCTGTAGGAAAATCAACTATTGTTTCACGTTCGACCATTGTTACTCAAGAAACCGACAGCTGAACATAATCCGAGTTGCATGTCTATAGTGAGAAAATTAATTTTGTTTTGCGAAAAAATTATTAAGTTTTCAAGAAAGGAAGTTGTCAATTGCTCTCAAACTATTTGAAAGACCGCAATAATATTTTTTACCTTCACTATGCTTTTTATCTTCATTATTATCGTCTGTTGTTTACATAACAGAGTTCATAATATCAACTTTTGTTTAAGTTGTCACAAACGTTATGTCATATTTATATTTTTTTACAGACAAAAAGGCCAGGAAAATTCAGTACAGTCGGAAATTAGTGAAAATGTGCAGAATTAAAAAAACGAAAACAAAAACTATATGATTTAGTATTTGCTAATCATAATTAAGCCTGTGGAGTATTTAAAAGAAATATGTAAATTGTTTGAGCTAACTCGAGAAAAGTTGCAATGTTTAGGCAAAGAAAAATAAATTGACCTATCCACAAGTGTGACTAAATACTACTAAGAAAGCCTCTTAAGTGCTACGGGAACTAGCGCCAGGAGGATTCCATACACATTTAGTTACACATAATTATTTAAAAGTACGTACTTGTTAAAAAAATACCAAGATGTTCTTTTACAATTTATCCATCATAACCATCTTATATGAAATTCAGAAACAATTGTTTTTGAATACATAAAAGACTTTTTTATAAATTATATTCCAAGCGATATGGAGTTTAAAAATGGAGCTTATTTTTGGCACTTGTACAATTTCCCTACTATTGAAATATATACAATTTAACTTGTTTTCTTGATGTACCATATTTTAACATTTTTATGTCAAACGGATTTAAAAAAAATGGCTTTAATAAAGGATTCATTTATTTTCGAGTAAAATATTGAGCACATTCATCAACTAAAAATTAACATTTCTATATTTACTGTACATTAGAATACGGATATGGATGTCTTCTTCTTTGACGTCCCTAAATAAATATCTATACATATGATAAAATAGATTACCTTAAGTAAACATATGTATTATAGTAGAGATGATTCTTGACAAAGTTTGTAATACCTCGTTTTGTGAAAAAGGGAATTTGTTTAAAAATATTTAAATATCTTTATTAATTACCAACATAAATAAAAGCTATAAAATTTGAAATAAAACTTAAAGTGAATTAAATATAATGGATAAATTATAAAGCACTAACCATTGAAATATTTTAAAAAATGAAAGTAAATAAAACATTGTAGTTTAGAAAATGAAAAATGAATTTAAAAAAACAATTTAATGAACAGGAAAGACAATAAATACAAAAAGAGCAAACAAACTTGTTAAGTACGAGTTAAAATCACAATAGAAGGGTTCGATATACATTTAGGCAAATAAACATTTAAGTGTACACAGTATTTTTCACGAGACGAAAAACTATCGTGATTTGTTAAAAATTGATTACTACCACCATTGCTACTATTTTTAGTAAACTTTACATATTATGTGAATATTTTCAACAATATCTCTAAACCTATCTTACATAAAACTCTGTAAAAATAGTTCTGGAATCCTCACAAATTTTCTTGTGGGATTCTGGAATATAAACAATTCAATATGCTTATAAGACGCAAGTATTTTAGAATCACTGAGCCAAACTTCCAGTTTTTACGTCAAAAGGAAATATTTCAGATAAAATTCTAAAATAAATATTTCTGGAATTGTTAAAACTTTCTCTTTCAATTGATATCCGTATTAATATATGAAATTTAAAAAAACCAACCACTTTATTTGTCCTTTCTGAAAGACAAAATAACTTGAAAACTGAATAATTTATTAAAAGAAACTGTCCAAATTTTCCTATTACTTTTAGATTTTTGGCGAGATAACAATATTTTTGTTTTCACTTATGTTTTTTATGAATTTAAAATCAAATCCTCAATTTATATTTATTTTAGAAGTTTGCAACTGAATAGGAATAAAGTAGTCCGTGTAGACTCGTAAAATAATTCATTTCTCACAGCTGTTTTCCTGGAGACTGTTCAATGTAGAAACTTGAAATTTAGCATATCGATATAGAGAAATATGTTGTTCACTTATTAATTCTTAAAAATATTTGTACAGAAGTTCTAAAGATAAATAACTCAAAATTATTTTTTTTAAATTAACGTGTTATAAGTATTCTCTAAATATTTTATTTTTAACCTTATGTGAAATAGTTCCAGATATGTTGTTAGAAATATCCACAAAAATATATTTCCACTTTTTCTGTCTACAAAACTACTAAAGGTTATAAAATTGTAACTTTGACATGATTTTATTTAAAGCTAACTGTACACTACAGTAATTATGCCAAAATTTCACAGTTTTAGAAATATTTACAGTAGCGTTACTAATGTGAAAAATACACCAGGGAATATAAAACTAATATTGAAATTTATATACAGTTTAATAGAAATATTATAGACCCTTAAATATCTGTGTAGGCCTAAGTGTGTACCTCAGTAATGTGAATTCTGCATGTGTATTTACCGATTTTCATTTGCGATTTTTGAGGTTCGGTCTATTTCCTTTTTTCAAATTACCAAAAGCTTAAGGAAATTAAACTACACAAGAAAGCGAGAAACACATATTCGTCACGACGATATTGTTAAATGGAATAAATGCTCATTTTTATAGTGTCAGATATATTTGATATTTGAAAACTATGAGGATTTTCGAAATAGAAAAAAAATTTAATTTTTTCTTTAATTGCGTTCGTGCCATTTTTGCGCAAAATTCCAATTTTCTCAGCAAACACAAAGTTTCATATTAGTTTTGGTTCGTGAGTTGTAAATGCCAGAGATTTTTCGTTGATCGTATCCATTAAATTTTCAAAGATGTTTTATTAATATTTCAAAAGCTTCATATTTTTGGCAAAAAATATACTATGAATTAGGGGGTCAACTAATTGGATATCAATTCGTATAAGGTAATCTCTAAATTGAACGAATTAACATAAAATGTATCGACGAATGATTAATTGTGCCATGCACTACCTACCTACCAAATAATATCGATTGTTTTACAAAATTATATGGTAAGGAAATACAATTCTGCAATTGAAAGCGAGATCAAGCAACTAACAAGAATATATAATTGTACCGGGGAAAACAGATTTATTAAGTTTGTTCACAAATATGGTCACAAAAATATACAAAATTATTAAAAGCTGGAGAATGAGCGTAAGCAAAAAACAAATGATTATCTAGTAATCACGTAAATCTCAAATAAAAATGTATGAGTGTGTTAACTTGCATTATTAGCATAATAATAATGTCTATAAGAAAGAGCTAGAAACCAGTAAATAGTGAAAGTAAATAATGCGTAAACGGCCGAGTGGGCTTCGGGTGGGCGTTCTTTACTGCACGCGTTTACATTTTAAATCGATTGCCATTAATTTTTTATTAACCATCACAATACTTGCAAATTTTCATACTACTTTTTGCTAAAAATACTTCATACGATATTCACGTATGATATAATCATAATAAAAATATTTTTTTTTCCTTATTCGATTATTCATAAAGTTTCGATGAGTACGTTATTCATCTAGTCTATATTTTTAATAAAATATCATTGATTTACAGCTCTGCTTCAATTGAATATAGGTTCCTAAGGATGCGATAGCTTTCTTTTGCATGGCATTAATATTTGTTATTGATAAAATAATCATACACCTTTTATTTGATAAAAAATATAAAACACACAAACCTTAATATAAAAAACAAATACATACTTATGTTCACATATGGGAATGATAAGAAATTCTACTTAAGAAAAACATTAATGAAAATACATTAAAAAGCAAAATTTCAGGATTGTGCGATGTGCTTGACAAAAACTATTTTAAAACATTGATTTTGGTACGAAATTACAATATATTAAATACAGTATTCCTTTCATAACAAATAAGTCGGCAGTTTTCTTGCGAAAAGGTTTATAATAAATTATTATATTTAAAATAAATACATTTTATCTAAGAGTCGATCAAACACACGATGCTCTTTGTGTAGTAGTGTAATAATTCTTACATTTTGAGCTAAATTATATTAAAACATATTGTGACAGTACGTGACATTGAGACTATCTTTCTTGGTTTGATTGTTAACGTGAAATGTTCGGAATAAAGTTATCAGGAGCTCAAAGTCAACACGAGAAACGAAGCTTTATATGTAGTAATGTATGACGCAGGACTTTGTTTTTCTTTGTTGTCTCTTTGATCTTAAAGTTACAGCCACAATAAAACTTTGTGTTGAGTAATAACCTAAATTACGGTGTTAGCGTATAAAAGTTAAGCGAAGTTGTTTGAATTGTTTTCGAGGAGGTCAACAATTTAAAGTTTTCTTATTTTTCTGCCCGACTTCGCGGATATCGTTAAGTATAGCTTGCTCTGCATTGTTGTCAATAATACAAGCGTAAGTTGAAATCGAAAATTCACTTATTATAAAATTCAATATCATTGGGGTCGGGAAAAATATTTTACAACATAAACGTATATTTAATATTGATAAAAAATATAACATTTCCAAGGTCTCGATTTATCAGCAAAAATTGAGTATAAATATGATCTTAATAATCTGATTCTGGTTAACAACTCTAATATTGAAGGTAATACTTCCTTTAAATTTTTAAATGCAAAATTCAAGCTGAACGTAAAATTACTAAAATTACTTAATTACTAAAGAACAGATCTACATTTTCAAGTCGAAGGAATTCGACTTGAAAATGTAGATCTCCGAAAGCATTTTAGTTCGTCAGTTCCGCAATCTGATCGGATAAATCCGCATCATATAGGGCTTGCAAGAAACATAATAACGTCATATTTTTATTTTATATTTATTAATACATACTAATTTCTTTAAACTGATTTTTGAAACATCGAATAAACCTTAAACTTTGTAAGTTGTATTTTTTAATCGCATTATATATACGATACTTTTAAGTATTTTTTTTAGTTAAACAAACTGTACTGATCAATTTGCTTTTTAGCCGGTTAATCGCCAATCGACGCTAATTGAGCTAGCCTTTAAAATTTGATTACACTATTACAACAAGATAGCACAAATTTCCAAAGAGAATTGAACCATGCTAAATTGGATTGAACACTCCGACGGTGTTTATAAAGACGATGAGATTAAAAAAACGCGTGCACATACTTACACATACACGCAAATATGCATACACATACACTTGAAATAAAATTGAATAATTATTAAAACTTGGGCAGCCCTTATGAAGAATTAGTTGTACATAATATAACGATGAAAACTTTCCAGAAGTTGCATTTAAATTCAAATGTGTTTTGCTTTTCTTTTTGGGGTTTTTAAATGAATATTTGGTAAAAGTATTTACAATTTTGCTGTGGACTGCACGTTTTAATAAATTAATCGATTTAACAAAAGTATTAAGCGAGAAATAGTTAATAAAATGTTAAGTGTTCAATTTAAGAGTAATGTGCATAAATGAAAGCTTCCAATCAGGAATAATTACTATTACTACCTTAAATAAATGCTAGACACAGGATATATCTCCGGTTTTATCTTCAGGTGGGCTATTAGCGAAGATTAAGTATTAGGAACATCCAACAACATTTATATGTTTCAAATACAATAGCGGAAGCCTGGTTTGTGTGGGTTTTCACACTGTTTATGTTAGTGAGTTTATTGTAGGGGAGCGGTGTAGGTTTTATTATATTTCCGAGATGTATACGATATACCATTATTTTAGTGAGGTTGTACAATGCAAATGTTCTGGTGTATGTAATAAAATTAAATGGAAGTTATTCTCGGTAATATATTCATACAAAAGCAAGGGTATCTGGAAGTTAGAACAAGGTTATACCACTAATTCAACATATCTCCGGTTTTATTTATTCATATATTTATATATATATATATATATATATATATATATTTCTTTTTTCTTTTTTTGATTTTTTTTTATATTTATTTATTTCCTTCCATTTTTTTTATACACTTATATTTATAAGTGTATTTGGGCTGAAACAATTTGAAGAGTACTATAGAATCTATGTTGTCTAATTATATTATGTCTAGAACATATTAAGTACGGGTGATGATATTATATTTAGTTGTCCATTTAATATATTAACCTTGGTGTCTTTTTTATGTCTGTTTATTTCTACTGTTTCTAGGATATTAAGTTTATTACTTTTTGTATTTATTTGTAATATATAGGGGGCATTATCAGTAAGGCAGTAGGGGCATTATCAGTAGTGCAGTCATTATCAGTGGTGGCATTATCATTAGCAGAGTAAGATGTGTCTGGCCTGTTATTTCGCCAGCTGGCAATGTGTTCTTTATATCTTGTAGTAAAATCTCTTCCTGTTTGACCTATGTATACACTATTACAGTCGTTACATTTAAGTTAAAGATACCACTCTTTTTATGTTTATCTATTTTTTCTTTATTATTAATAACGGTTTTACCCAAGTTAAAAAAGGGAAGAAATGTTTTGTCAATATTGGTGGAAAAGGGGAGAAATGTTTTGTCAATATTGTTAAAGTTTCGCCTGGTAAAGAAATAACGCTATCAAAATCACTTCAATGTCGCCTAAATGTCGCTTATTATGTCGTGCGAATGGATTTAACATTATCGACGTGATTGACTAATTAACATTATTTACCAGTATCGTATTATTTATTGTATGGCCAATTATCTGACATCTGCAAAAATCATAAAAAATCCCTCAATGACAAAAAAAAACACATTTTGCTAATAATACTGTAAGTTATTGCAAAGTTTCTGTCTTAGTTAAAAATATCAAAGCGTGAATATATCTTACCCTTTCATACATAATAAAAAAATCACCATTGCAACCATTTGCAATGGTGATTGTGACCGGATTCGTGACCAATATGCCTGTTGACATAAGTGATTTAATTTTCTAACATTTCGACAAACTAATGTGGTGATGGGAAATAGCTACAATAGCTTGTTTATAAAGAATAAACGAGTATATTTTATTTTACCTGTCTGTATATGTATTTTGCCTTTTCCAGAATCGTTTTCTCAGAAATCGTTTGACGTAAAAAGTTAATGTTTGTAGTAGTGATAAAGCATATTAACTTGCATAAATTCAATAATGAATACTCAAAAAGTATTGATGTAAACATTTTGGAAAGGACATATAAAGTGATTAGTTTTTTTTAATTTCATATATTATTACGGATATCAATTGAAAGAAAAAGTTTTAACAATTCCAGAAATATTTGTTAGAATGTTATGTGAAATATTTCCTTTTGAGGCAAAAACTGGAAGTTTGGCTCAGTGATTCTAAAATATATGCGGTTTATAAGCATATTTAATTGTATATATTCCAGAATCCCACAAGCGGAAATAATTATACAGGAATATCAGAGGGTAAAAATTAAATAATTTTTTTTATTCCATATACCATTTGAGGTAAACATTGAAAGAAAATTTGTGAGGATTCCAGAACTATTTTTACAGAGTTTTATGTAAGATAGGTTTAGAGATATTGTTGAAAATATTCACATAATATGTAAAGTTTAATAAAAATAGTAGCAATGCTGGTAGTAATCAATTTTTAACAAATCACGATTTTTCATTTCTTAAATTACAATATTTTATTTAGTTTAATTTTTTAAAACATTTCAATGGTTAGTACTTTATTATTTATCCATTATATTTAATTCACTTTAAGTTTTATTTCAGACTTTATAGCTTTTATTAATGTTGATAATTAATAATATTTAATTATTTTTAAATAAATTCACTTTTTCACAAAACGAGATAATGCAAACGTTGTTAAGAAACATTCTCTACTAAAGTACAAATGTTTGCTCAAGGTAATCTCTTTTATCATATATGTAGATATTTATTTAGGGACGTCAAAGAAGAAGAGATCCATATCCGTATTCTAATGTACAGTAAATATAGAAATGTTAATTCTGCCAATTTTTAGTTGATGAATGTGCTCAATATTTTACACGAAAATAAATGAATTCTTTATTACAGCCATTTTTTTCAAAATCCATTTGACATAAAAATGTTAAAATATGGTACATCAAGAAACCAAGTTAAATTGTATATATTTCAATAGTAGGAAAATTGTACAAGTGCCAAAAATAAGCTCCCTTTTTTAATCTCCATATATCGCTTGGAATACAATTTATAAAAAAGTCTTTTATGTATTCAAAAATAATTGTTTGTGAATTTCATGTAAGATGGTTGTGATAGATAAATTGTAAAAGAACATCTTGGTATTTTTTTTAACAAATACGAACTATTAAATGTTTATGTGTAACTAAATGTGTATGGAATCCTCCTAGCGCGAGTTCCCGTAACTCTTAAGAGGTTTTGTTAGTAGTATTTAGTCACATTTGTGGATAGGTACAATTTATTTTTCTTTGCCTAAACATTGAAATTATTCTGGAGTTAGCACAAACAATCTATTTCTTTTAAATACTCCTCCGGTTTAATTATGATTAGCAAATATTGAATATATTTGGTGTTATTTTTTTAGAAATTCATTATTCACAGAGCTTTAACCATCCCTCTAGAAAGAAATAAAAACTACAAAACAAATCGCAGTATAAAATAATTATAAACCATCAATTGTCACAAAACTGCACCATAATAAATTATGAAAAATACTAATACAAGAAATATACCCGGTCGTACCAAATAATAATAATATTTACTATAAATCTATCCCATACATAGGTAATATATCACTCAAATTAGGAAAACTCTTAACTAATAATAAAAATATAAATAATACATGTGCTTATAGTACCTTAAATAACTTGGGTAAAACCGTTATTAATAATAATGAAAAAATAGATAAACATAAAAAGAGTGGTATCTATAAACTTAAATGTAACGACTGTAATAGTGTATACATAGGTCAAACAGGAAGAGATTTTACTACAAGATATAAAGAACACATTGCCAGCTGGCGAAATAACAGGCCAGACACATCTTACTCTGCTAATGATAATGCCACTACTGATAATGACTGCACTACTGATAATGCCCCTACTGCCTTACTGATAATGCCCCCTATATATTACAAATAAATGCAAAAAGTAATAAACTTAATATCCTAGAAACAGTAGAAATAAACAGACATAAAAAAGACACCAAGGTTAATATATTAAATGGACAACTAAATATAATATCATCACCCGTACTTGATATGTTCTAGACGTAATATAATTAGACAACATAGATTCTACAGTACTCTTCAAATTGTTTCAGCCCAAAAGGAAATAAATAAATATAAAAAAAAATAAAAAATCAAAAAACGAAAAAAAAATAACAATATATATATATATATATATATATATATATATATATATATATATATATATATATATATATATATATATATATGAATAAATAAAACCGGAGATATGTTGAATCAGTGGTATAACCTTGTTCTAACTTCCAGATACCCTTGCTTTTGTATGAATATATTACCGAGAATAACTTCCATTTAATTTTATTACATACACCAGAACATTTGCATTGTACAACCTCACTAAAATACTGGTATATCGTATACCTCTCGGAAATATAATAAAACCTACACCGCTCCCCTACAATAAACTCACTAACATAAGCAGTGTGAAAACCCACACAAACCAGGCTTCCGCTATTGTATTTGAAACATATAAATGTTGTTGGATGTTCCTAAGAGTTAATCTTTGCTAATAGCCCACCTGAAGATGTTGTAATACTTTGAAACCTGGGTCGTGGTAAAGAACTCAAAGAAAGTAGAAGTAATACTACATCACGTAGTTTCATTTGATTGTGGATTAGCAAATACTAAATTATATCGTTTTTGTTTTCCTGTCTTTTAATTCTCCAGATTCACGCTAATTTCCGACTTTGCTGAATTTTCTTAGTCTTTTGGTCTGTAAGAAAATTTAAATATGATATAACGTTCCTGATAACTTAGACAACAGTTGGTATTATGAACTCTGTTATGTAAGCAACGGACGATAATAGTGAAAGTAAAAAGCATAGTGAAGATAAAAATATTATTGCGGTCATTGAAATAGTTTGAGAGCAATTGAAACAACCTTTCTTGAAAACTTAATCATTTTGTAGCAAAAAAAACAAAAAAAAATTCATTTTCTCACTAAAGACGTGCAACTCACGTTATGTTCAACTGTCGGTTTCTTAATTAACAATGTTCGAACATGAAATAATAGTTCGTTTTCCTACAGGTATTTTAGAAGTGGTTTGTTGTTACATGCATTATATAAGTTATTTGTTTTCAGCCTATAAAATATTTGCCGCATTTGAAACATTTTTAATTTAAAAAATGTTTATTTTATTTTATCTTTCTTACATTCGGTTAAAATCACATCTTGCAGATTGGCCTATAGGTCTATAAAGATTTTAATGTGGTTTTTTTGAAATTTTTTGCGAAATTATTACGAAATGGAATTTTGCCTATTGAAAGATTAACACCATACTCGGTGTTAATCTTCTAAAATCTAAAATAAAAGGTAAACATCATAGTACTCTGAGAAGCGGGTTTATTGTTAATACAAATAGAGTTGGCTTAGGCTTTGGCCTCATTTATGCTTAGTGGAAATACCTACTTAATTGACGAGAGTTAATATAAAAACTTTTCCAAAGTTATTACGCGAGGGCTGACTCTTCGATGCGTTTCAGTTCAACAGCTCACTTGTATTTAATGCCGATATTCTTTTTTATGAATATTAAAGTACATATACGAGCACCAGGTTCTTATTATCAGTTCAGTTTGATTGATTGATTGATATTTTTCGGAAAGCGATTACCTCGTAATCTAGACGAATAAGAACGAGCTCGGGAAAATTATTAAAGATAGTATTGTTTTAAAATATATCGCTTGCAAACAATTGTGTGGTGAAATGCCTATACTCCATATATTTGGTTGGTTAAGAGTAACAGTTCACAACTTTGAAAACTAGTGAACGTAAATAATAATACAGGTAGAAGAATCAGAAATAACTCGCTGTGGTCGAAAAATGATACTTTCTATTCGTTTTCTTAATTTCGTCATGTTCACGCCAACACGTCAATTGTAAGTTAATTTCATCTATTTTGCACTAGACATAGTATAACTAATGAGTAATACATATACATGAAACTCTCTAAGAAAAAAACATGCAAATTGATAATTTGGTTTTTATATATATGTGCTGTTAAATTCCTTCACAATAAGATAATTCCTATATCCGAATAAAACCTTTCAAGACTGATAAGACAGATATTTACTACAATAAGAGCAATGCATCTTGTTTATAATCAATCTGTAGGAATTAAGATATTTAGTGAAAATCTGTGCAAAGCGGCTGCAGTTCAAATAAGATATCTTCGCGTGTTTTATTTTTGACAAATTTCAATAAACATTTAGCGTGTTGCTCTGATTTTACCTTTAGGTTTTTCTAGCATGACACGAACTTCATTAACTGTATCCAAACATTCAAATTTTAACATTGTTGACGGTTGATATTTTTAAATGGGATGACTCGAAGAATACACCCACTAAACGTTCTTTCAGAAGATAAATCAAAACTAAAGTCAGAGTGGGTGTATTCTTCGAGTCATCCCATTTAAAAATATCAACCGTCAACAATGTTAAAATTTGAATGTGTGGATACAGTTAATGAAGTTCGTGTCATGCTAGAAAAACCTAAAGGTAAAATCAACGCAAATGTTTATTGGAACTGCTGCCGCTTTGCACATATTTCCACTAAAGATCTTAATTTCTACAGATTGGCTATAAACAAGATACATTGTCTTATTGTAGTAAATATCTGTCTTATCAGCCTTGAAAAGTTTTATATATAGAAATTATCTTATTGTGAAGGAATTTAACAGCACATATATATAAAAACCAAATTATCAATTTGCATGCTTTTTTTCTTAGAGAGTTTCATGTATATGTATTACTCATTAGTTATACTATGTCTAGTGAAAAATACATGAAATTAACTTGCAATTGACGTGTTGGCGTGAACATGACGAAATTAAGAAAAAGAATAGAAAGTGTAATTTTTCTACCACAGCGAGTTATTTCTGATTCTTCTACCTGTCTTATTATTTACGTTCACTAGTTTTCAAAGGTGTGAACTGTTACCAACCAAATATATGGAGTATAGGCATTTTACCACATAATTGTTTGCATGCGATATATTTAAAAAAAATACTATCCATCATAAAATACCCGAG
Source organism: Druceiella hillmani (assembly GCA_039881145.1). Taxonomy (NCBI): domain Eukaryota; kingdom Metazoa; phylum Arthropoda; class Insecta; order Lepidoptera; family Hepialidae; genus Druceiella; species Druceiella hillmani. Next base: position 1,084,286 of record JAYKKI010000050.1, on the reverse strand, counting down.
CTCTTTCTTATTCGTCTAGATTACGAAGTAATTGCTTTCCAAAAAATATCAATCAATCAATCGAATTGAACTGATAATAAAAACCTGGTGCTCGTATATGTACTTTAATATTCATAAGAAACGCATCGAAGGGGAACCTCGTCAAGAGTCAGCCCTCGCGTAATAACTTGGGAAAAGTTTATATATCAACCCTCGTCAATTAAGTAGGTGTTTTCACTAAGCACAAATTAGGATAGCCAACTCTAGTTATAGTAGCAATAAACCCGCTTTTCAGTATACTATTTGAGATCATTTAATTAGATAACGTAAAATTACCTATTTCCATTTATAACACATGAACTAATATACGAATATAGTTAACAAAAATAAATCACTTCTTTTAATTTTTCCGATCGACTTTGAAAGAAATAACTTCTCTTTAAAAATTTAGTTTCTTATATACTCGGTGTTAATCTTTCAATAAGCAAAATTCATTTTCATTTCTAGCCGTTATTTCATTTCTAAACGAATATATTCATTACTAGTTTTTTTTTATGATTTCGTAATAAATTCGTAAAAAATTTCTAAAAACTTTATCAAAATCTTTATGGACCTGCAAGCCAAACTGCAAGATTTGATTTTAATCGAATGTAAGATGGATAAAATTAAATCACCATTTTTTAAATTAAAAATATTTCAAATGCGGCGAATATTTTATAAGGTGACAACAAATAATACTCCTAATCCCAATTAAAAACAAGAGACAAATCAAATATTACCACTTCTAAAATACCTGTAGGAAAATCAACTATTGTTTCACGTTCGACCATTGTTACTCAAGAAACCGACAGCTGAACATAATCCGAGTTGCATGTCTATAGTGAGAAAATTAATTTTGTTTTGCGAAAAAATTATTAAGTTTTCAAGAAAGGAAGTTGTCAATTGCTCTCAAACTATTTGAAAGACCGCAATAATATTTTTTACCTTCACTATGCTTTTTATCTTCATTATTATCGTCTGTTGTTTACATAACAGAGTTCATAATATCAACTTTTGTTTAAGTTGTCACAAACGTTATGTCATATTTATATTTTTTTACAGACAAAAAGGCCAGGAAAATTCAGTACAGTCGGAAATTAGTGAAAATGTGCAGAATTAAAAAAACGAAAACAAAAACTATATGATTTAGTATTTGCTAATCATAATTAAGCCTGTGGAGTATTTAAAAGAAATATGTAAATTGTTTGAGCTAACTCGAGAAAAGTTGCAATGTTTAGGCAAAGAAAAATAAATTGACCTATCCACAAGTGTGACTAAATACTACTAAGAAAGCCTCTTAAGTGCTACGGGAACTAGCGCCAGGAGGATTCCATACACATTTAGTTACACATAATTATTTAAAAGTACGTACTTGTTAAAAAAATACCAAGATGTTCTTTTACAATTTATCCATCATAACCATCTTATATGAAATTCAGAAACAATTGTTTTTGAATACATAAAAGACTTTTTTATAAATTATATTCCAAGCGATATGGAGTTTAAAAATGGAGCTTATTTTTGGCACTTGTACAATTTCCCTACTATTGAAATATATACAATTTAACTTGTTTTCTTGATGTACCATATTTTAACATTTTTATGTCAAACGGATTTAAAAAAAAATGGCTTTAATAAAGGATTCATTTATTTTCGAGTAAAATATTGAGCACATTCATCAACTAAAAATTAACATTTCTATATTTACTGTACATTAGAATACGGATATGGATGTCTTCTTCTTTGACGTCCCTAAATAAATATCTATACATATGATAAAATAGATTACCTTAAGTAAACATATGTATTATAGTAGAGATGATTCTTGACAAAGTTTGTAATACCTCGTTTTGTGAAAAAGGGAATTTGTTTAAAAATATTTAAATATCTTTATTAATTACCAACATAAATAAAAGCTATAAAATTTCAAATAAAACTTAAAGTGAATTAAATATAATGGATAAATTATAAAGCACTAACCATTGAAATATTTTAAAAAATGAAAGTAAATAAAACATTGTAGTTTAGAAAATGAAAAATGAATTTAAAAAAACAATTTAATGAACAGGAAAGACAATAAATACAAAAAGAGCAAACAAACTTGTTAAGTACGAGTTAAAATCACAATAGAAGGGTTCGATATACATTTAGGCAAATAAACATTTAAGTGTACACAGTATTTTTCACGAGACGAAAAACTATCGTGATTTGTTAAAAATTGATTACTACCACCATTGCTACTATTTTTAGTAAACTTTACATATTATGTGAATATTTTCAACAATATCTCTAAACCTATCTTACATAAAACTCTGTAAAAATAGTTCTGGAATCCTCACAAATTTTCTTGTGGGATTCTGGAATATAAACAATTCAATATGCTTATAAGACGCAAGTATTTTAGAATCACTGAGCCAAACTTCCAGTTTTTACGTCAAAAGGAAATATTTCAGATAAAATTCTAAAATAAATATTTCTGGAATTGTTAAAACTTTCTCTTTCAATTGATATCCGTATTAATATATGAAATTTAAAAAAACCAACCACTTTATTTGTCCTTTCTGAAAGACAAAATAACTTGAAAACTGAATAATTTATTAAAAGAAACTGTCCAAATTTTCCTATTACTTTTAGATTTTTGGCGAGATAACAATATTTTTGTTTTCACTTATGTTTTTTATGAATTTAAAATCAAATCCTCAATTTATATTTATTTTAGAAGTTTGCAACTGAATAGGAATAAAGTAGTCCGTGTAGACTCGTAAAATAATTCATTTCTCACAGCTGTTTTCCTGGAGACTGTTCAATGTAGAAACTTGAAATTTAGCATATCGATATAGAGAAATATGTTGTTCACTTATTAATTCTTAAAAATATTTGTACAGAAGTTCTAAAGATAAATAACTCAAAATTATTTTTTTTAAATTAACGTGTTATAAGTATTCTCTAAATATTTTATTTTTAACCTTATGTGAAATAGTTCCAGATATGTTGTTAGAAATATCCACAAAAATATATTTCCACTTTTTCTGTCTACAAAACTACTAAAGGTTATAAAATTGTAACTTTGACATGATTTTATTTAAAGCTAACTGTACACTACAGTAATTATGCCAAAATTTCACAGTTTTAGAAATATTTACAGTAGCGTTACTAATGTGAAAAATACACCAGGGAATATAAAACTAATATTGAAATTTATATACAGTTTAATAGAAATATTATAGACCCTTAAATATCTGTGTAGGCCTAAGTGTGTACCTCAGTAATGTGAATTCTGCATGTGTATTTACCGATTTTCATTTGCGATTTTTGAGGTTCGGTCTATTTCCTTTTTTCAAATTACCAAAAGCTTAAGGAAATTAAACTACACAAGAAAGCGAGAAACACATATTCGTCACGACGATATTGTTAAATGGAATAAATGCTCATTTTTATAGTGTCAGATATATTTGATATTTGAAAACTATGAGGATTTTCGAAATAGAAAAAAAATTTAATTTTTTCTTTAATTGCGTTCGTGCCATTTTTGCGCAAAATTCCAATTTTCTCAGCAAACACAAAGTTTCATATTAGTTTTGGTTCGTGAGTTGTAAATGCCAGAGATTTTTCGTTGATCGTATCCATTAAATTTTCAAAGATGTTTTATTAATATTTCAAAAGCTTCATATTTTTGGCAAAAAATATACTATGAATTAGGGGGTCAACTAATTGGATATCAATTCGTATAAGGTAATCTCTAAATTGAACGAATTAACATAAAATGTATCGACGAATGATTAATTGTGCCATGCACTACCTACCTACCAAATAATATCGATTGTTTTACAAAATTATATGGTAAGGAAATACAATTCTGCAATTGAAAGCGAGATCAAGCAACTAACAAGAATATATAATTGTACCGGGGAAAACAGATTTATTAAGTTTGTTCACAAATATGGTCACAAAAATATACAAAATTATTAAAAGCTGGAGAATGAGCGTAAGCAAAAAACAAATGATTATCTAGTAATCACGTAAATCTCAAATAAAAATGTATGAGTGTGTTAACTTGCATTATTAGCATAATAATAATGTCTATAAGAAAGAGCTAGAAACCAGTAAATAGTGAAAGTAAATAATGCGTAAACGGCCGAGTGGGCTTCGGGTGGGCGTTCTTTACTGCACGCGTTTACATTTTAAATCGATTGCCATTAATTTTTTATTAACCATCACAATACTTGCAAATTTTCATACTACTTTTTGCTAAAAATACTTCATACGATATTCACGTATGATATAATCATAATAAAAATATTTTTTTTTCCTTATTCGATTATTCATAAAGTTTCGATGAGTACGTTATTCATCTAGTCTATATTTTTAATAAAATATCATTGATTTACAGCTCTGCTTCAATTGAATATAGGTTCCTAAGGATGCGATAGCTTTCTTTTGCATGGCATTAATATTTGTTATTGATAAAATAATCATACACCTTTTATTTGATAAAAAATATAAAACACACAAACCTTAATATAAAAAACAAATACATACTTATGTTCACATATGGGAATGATAAGAAATTCTACTTAAGAAAAACATTAATGAAAATACATTAAAAAGCAAAATTTCAGGATTGTGCGATGTGCTTGACAAAAACTATTTTAAAACATTGATTTTGGTACGAAATTACAATATATTAAATACAGTATTCCTTTCATAACAAATAAGTCGGCAGTTTTCTTGCGAAAAGGTTTATAATAAATTATTATATTTGAAATAAATACATTTTATCTAAGAGTCGATCAAACACACGATGCTCTTTGTGTAGTAGTGTAATAATTCTTACATTTTGAGCTAAATTATATTAAAACATATTGTGACAGTACGTGACATTGAGACTATCTTTCTTGGTTTGATTGTTAACGTGAAATGTTCGGAATAAAGTTATCAGGAGCTCAAAGTCAACACGAGAAACGAAGCTTTATATGTAGTAATGTATGACGCAGGACTTTGTTTTTCTTTGTTGTCTCTTTGATCTTAAAGTTACAGCCACAATAAAACTTTGTGTTGAGTAATAACCTAAATTACGGTGTTAGCGTATAAAAGTTAAGCGAAGTTGTTTGAATTGTTTTCGAGGAGGTCAACAATTTAAAGTTTTCTTATTTTTCTGCCCGACTTCGCGGATATCGTTAAGTATAGCTTGCTCTGCATTGTTGTCAATAATACAAGCGTAAGTTGAAATCGAAAATTCACTTATTATAAAATTCAATATCATTGGGGTCGGGAAAAATATTTTACAACATAAACGTATATTTAATATTGATAAAAAATATAACATTTCCAAGGTCTCGATTTATCAGCAAAAATTGAGTATAAATATGATCTTAATAATCTGATTCTGGTTAACAACTCTAATATTGAAGGTAATACTTCCTTTAAATTTTTAAATGCAAAATTCAAGCTGAACGTAAAATTACTAAAATTACTTAATTACTAAAGAACAGATCTACATTTTCAAGTCGAAGGAATTCGACTTGAAAATGTAGATCTCCGAAAGCATTTTAGTTCGTCAGTTCCGCAATCTGATCGGATAAATCCGCATCATATAGGGCTTGCAAGAAACATAATAACGTCATATTTTTATTTTATATTTATTAATATATACTAATTTCTTTAAACTGATTTTTGAAACATCGAATAAACCTTAAACTTTGTAAGTTGTATTTTTTAATCGCATTATATATACGATACTTTTAAGTATTTTTTTTAGTTAAACAAACTGTACTGATCAATTTGCTTTTTAGCCGGTTAATCGCCAATCGACGCTAATTGAGCTAGCCTTTAAAATTTGATTACACTATTACAACAAGATAGCACAAATTTCCAAAGAGAATTGAAGCATGCTAAATTGGATTGAACACTCCGACGGTGTTTATAAAGACGATGAGATTAAAAAAACGCGTGCACATACTTACACATACACGCAAATATGCATACACATACACTTGAAATAAAATTGAATAATTATTAAAACTTGGGCAGCCCTTATGAAGAATTAGTTGTACATAATATAACGATGAAAACTTTCCAGAAGTTGCATTTAAATTCAAATGTGTTTTGCTTTTCTTTTTGGGGTTTTTAAATGAATATTTGGTAAAAGTATTTACAATTTTGCTGTGGACTGCACGTTTTAATAAATTAATCGATTTAACAAAAGTATTAAGCGAGAAATAGTTAATAAAATGTTAAGTGTTCAATTTAAGAGTAATGTGCATAAATGAAAGCTTCCAATCAGGAATAATTACTATTACTACCTTAAATAAATGCTAGACACAGGATATATCTCCGGTTTTATCTTCAGGTGGGCTATTAGCGAAGATTAAGTATTAGGAACATCCAACAACATTTATATGTTTCAAATACAATAGCGGAAGCCTGGTTTGTGTGGGTTTTCACACTGTTTATGTTAGTGAGTTTATTGTAGGGGAGCGGTGTAGGTTTTATTATATTTCCGAGATGTATACGATATACCATTATTTTAGTGAGGTTGTACAATGCAAATGTTCTGGTGTATGTAATAAAATTAAATGGAAGTTATTCTCGGTAATATATTCATACAAAAGCAAGGGTATCTGGAAGTTAGAACAAGGTTATACCACTAATTCAACATATCTCCGGTTTTATTTATTCATATATTTATATATATATATATATATATATATATATATATATATATATTTCTTTTTTCTTTTTTTGATTTTTTTTTATATTTATTTATTTCCTTCAATTTTTTTTATACACTTATATTTATAAGTGTATTTGGGCTGAAACAATTTGAAGAGTACTATAGAATCTATGTTGTCTAATTATATTATGTCTAGAACATATTAAGTACGGGTGATGATATTATATTTAGTTGTCCATTTAATATATTAACCTTGGTGTCTTTTTTATGTCTGTTTATTTCTACTGTTTCTAGGATATTAAGTTTATTACTTTTTGTATTTATTTGTAATATATAGGGGGCATTATCAGTAAGGCAGTAGGGGCATTATCAGTAGTGCAGTCATTATCAGTGGTGGCATTATCATTAGCAGAGTAAGATGTGTCTGGCCTGTTATTTCGCCAGCTGGCAATGTGTTCTTTATATCTTGTAGTAAAATCTCTTCCTGTTTGACCTATGTATACACTATTACAGTCGTTACATTTAAGTTAAAGATACCACTCTTTTTATGTTTATCTATTTTTTCTTTATTATTAATAACGGTTTTACCCAAGTTAAAAAAGGGAAGAAATGTTTTGTCAATATTGGTGGAAAAGGGGAGAAATGTTTTGTCAATATTGTTAAAGTTTCGCCTGGTAAAGAAATAACGCTATCAAAATCACTTCAATGTCGCCTAAATGTCGCTTATTATGTCGTGCGAATGGATTTAACATTATCGACGTGATTGACTAATTAACATTATTTACCAGTATCGTATTATTTATTGTATGGCCAATTATCTGACATCTGCAAAAATCATAAAAAATCCCTCAATGACAAAAAAAAACACATTTTGCTAATAATACTGTAAGTTATTGCAAAGTTTCTGTCTTAGTTAAAAATATCAAAGCGTGAATATATCTTACCCTTTCATACATAATAAAAAAATCACCATTGCAACCATTTGCAATGGTGATTGTGACCGGATTCGTGACCAATATGCCTGTTGACATAAGTGATTTAATTTTCTAACATTTCGACAAACTAATGTGGTGATGGGAAATAGCTACAATAGCTTGTTTATAAAGAATAAACGAGTATATTTTATTTTACCTGTCTGTATATGTATTTTGCCTTTTCCAGAATCGTTTTCTCAGAAATCGTTTGACGTAAAAAGTTAATGTTTGTAGTAGTGATAAAGCATATTAACTTGCATAAATTCAATAATGAATACTCAAAAAGTATTGATGTAAACATTTTGGAAAGGACATATAAAGTGATTAGTTTTTTTTAATTTCATATATTATTACGGATATCAATTGAAAGAAAAAGTTTTAACAATTCCAGAAATATTTGTTAGAATGTTATGTGAAATATTTCCTTTTGAGGCAAAAACTGGAAGTTTGGCTCAGTGATTCTAAAATATATGCGGTTTATAAGCATATTTAATTGTATATATTCCAGAATCCCACAAGCGGAAATAATTATACAGGAATATCAGAGGGTAAAAATTAAATAATTTTTTTTATTCCATATACCATTTGAGGTAAACATTGAAAGAAAATTTGTGAGGATTCCAGAACTATTTTTACAGAGTTTTATGTAAGATAGGTTTAGAGATATTGTTGAAAATATTCACATAATATGTAAAGTTTAATAAAAATAGTAGCAATGCTGGTAGTAATCAATTTTTAACAAATCACGATTTTTCATTTCTTAAATTACAATATTTTATTTAGTTTAATTTTTTAAAACATTTCAATGGTTAGTACTTTATTATTTATCCATTATATTTAATTCACTTTAAGTTTTATTTCAGACTTTATAGCTTTTATTAATGTTGATAATTAATAATATTTAATTATTTTTAAATAAATTCACTTTTTCACAAAACGAGATAATGCAAACGTTGTTAAGAAACATTCTCTACTAAAGTACAAATGTTTGCTCAAGGTAATCTCTTTTATCATATATGTAGATATTTATTTAGGGACGTCAAAGAAGAAGAGATCCATATCCGTATTCTAATGTACAGTAAATATAGAAATGTTAATTCTGCCAATTTTTAGTTGATGAATGTGCTCAATATTTTACACGAAAATAAATGAATTCTTTATTACAGCCATTTTTTTCAAAATCCATTTGACATAAAAATGTTAAAATATGGTACATCAAGAAACCAAGTTAAATTGTATATATTTCAATAGTAGGAAAATTGTACAAGTGCCAAAAATAAGCTCCCTTTTTTAATCTCCATATATCGCTTGGAATACAATTTATAAAAAAGTCTTTTATGTATTCAAAAATAATTGTTTGTGAATTTCATGTAAGATGGTTGTGATAGATAAATTGTAAAAGAACATCTTGGTATTTTTTTTAACAAATACGAACTATTAAATGTTTATGTGTAACTAAATGTGTATGGAATCCTCCTAGCGCGAGTTCCCGTAACTCTTAAGAGGTTTTGTTAGTAGTATTTAGTCACATTTGTGGATAGGTACAATTTATTTTTCTTTGCCTAAACATTGAAATTATTCTGGAGTTAGCACAAACAATCTATTTCTTTTAAATACTCCTCCGGTTTAATTATGATTAGCAAATATTGAATATATTTGGTGTTATTTTTTTAGAAATTCATTATTCACAGAGCTTTAACCATCCCTCTAGAAAGAAATAAAAACTACAAAACAAATCGCAGTATAAAATAATTATGAACCATCAATTGTCACAAAACTGCACCATAATAAATTATGAAAAATACTAATACAAGAAATATACCCGGTCGTACCAAATAATAATAATATTTACTATAAATCTATCCCATACATAGGTAATATATCACTCAAATTAGGAAAACTCTTAACTAATAATAAAAATATAAATAATACATGTGCTTATAGTACCTTAAATAACTTGGGTAAAACCGTTATTAATAATAATGAAAAAATAGATAAACATAAAAAGAGTGGTATCTATAAACTTAAATGTAACGACTGTAATAGTGTATACATAGGTCAAACAGGAAGAGATTTTACTACAAGATATAAAGAACACATTGCCAGCTGGCGAAATAACAGGCCAGACACATCTTACTCTGCTAATGATAATGCCACTACTGATAATGACTGCACTACTGATAATGCCCCTACTGCCTTACTGATAATGCCCCCTATATATTACAAATAAATGCAAAAAGTAATAAACTTAATATCCTAGAAACAGTAGAAATAAACAGACATAAAAAAGACACCAAGGTTAATATATTAAATGGACAACTAAATATAATATCATCACCCGTACTTGATATGTTCTAGACGTAATATAATTAGACAACATAGATTCTACAGTACTCTTCAAATTGTTTCAGCCCAAAAGGAAATAAATAAATATAAAAAAAAATAAAAAATCAAAAAACGAAAAAAAAATAACAATATATATATATATATATATATATATATATATATATATATATATATATATATATATATATATATATATATATATATATATATGAATAAATAAAACCGGAGATATGTTGAATCAGTGGTATAACCTTGTTCTAACTTCCAGATACCCTTGCTTTTGTATGAATATATTACCGAGAATAACTTCCATTTAATTTTATTACATACACCAGAACATTTGCATTGTACAACCTCACTAAAATACTGGTATATCGTATACCTCTCGGAAATATAATAAAACCTACACCGCTCCCCTACAATAAACTCACTAACATAAGCAGTGTGAAAACCCACACAAACCAGGCTTCCGCTATTGTATTTGAAACATATAAATGTTGTTGGATGTTCCTAAGAGTTAATCTTTGCTAATAGCCCACCTGAAGATGTTGTAATACTTTGAAACCTGGGTCGTGGTAAAGAACTCAAAGAAAGTAGAAGTAATACTACATCACGTAGTTTCATTTGATTGTGGATTAGCAAATACTAAATTATATCGTTTTTGTTTTCCTGTCTTTTAATTCTCCAGATTCACGCTAATTTCCGACTTTGCTGAATTTTCTTAGTCTTTTGGTCTGTAAGAAAATTTAAATATGATATAACGTTCCTGATAACTTAGACAACAGTTGGTATTATGAACTCTGTTATGTAAGCAACGGACGATAATAGTGAAAGTAAAAAGCATAGTGAAGATAAAAATATTATTGCGGTCATTGAAATAGTTTGAGAGCAATTGAAACAACCTTTCTTGAAAACTTAATCATTTTGTAGCAAAAAAAACAAAAAAAAATTCATTTTCTCACTAAAGACGTGCAACTCACGTTATGTTCAACTGTCGGTTTCTTAATTAACAATGTTCGAACATGAAATAATAGTTCGTTTTCCTACAGGTATTTTAGAAGTGGTTTGTTGTTACATGCATTATATAAGTTATTTGTTTTCAGCCTATAAAATATTTGCCGCATTTGAAACATTTTTAATTTAAAAAATGTTTATTTTATTTTATCTTTCTTACATTCGGTTAAAATCACATCTTGCAGATTGGCCTATAGGTCTATAAAGATTTTAATGTGGTTTTTTTGAAATTTTTTGCGAAATTATTACGAAATGGAATTTTGCCTATTGAAAGATTAACACCATACTCGGTGTTAATCTTCTAAAATCTAAAATAAAAGGTAAACATCATAGTACTCTGAGAAGCGGGTTTATTGTTAATACAAATAGAGTTGGCTTAGGCTTTGGCCTCATTTATGCTTAGTGGAAATACCTACTTAATTGACGAGAGTTAATATAAAAACTTTTCCAAAGTTATTACGCGAGGGCTGACTCTTCGATGCGTTTCAGTTCAACAGCTCACTTGTATTTAATGCCGATATTCTTTTTTATGAATATTAAAGTACATATACGAGCACCAGGTTCTTATTATCAGTTCAGTTTGATTGATTGATTGATATTTTTCGGAAAGCGATTACCTCGTAATCTAGACGAATAAGAACGAGCTCGGGAAAATTATTAAAGATAGTATTGTTTTAAAATATATCGCTTGCAAACAATTGTGTGGTGAAATGCCTATACTCCATATATTTGGTTGGTTAAGAGTAACAGTTCACAACTTTGAAAACTAGTGAACGTAAATAATAATACAGGTAGAAGAATCAGAAATAACTCGCTGTGGTCGAAAAATGATACTTTCTATTCGTTTTCTTAATTTCGTCATGTTCACGCCAACACGTCAATTGTAAGTTAATTTCATCTATTTTGCACTAGACATAGTATAACTAATGAGTAATACATATACATGAAACTCTCTAAGAAAAAAACATGCAAATTGATAATTTGGTTTTTATATATATGTGCTGTTAAATTCCTTCACAATAAGATAATTCCTATATCCGAATAAAACCTTTCAAGACTGATAAGACAGATATTTACTACAATAAGAGCAATGCATCTTGTTTATAATCAATCTGTAGGAATTAAGATATTTAGTGAAAATCTGTGCAAAGCGGCTGCAGTTCAAATAAGATATCTTCGCGTGTTTTATTTTTGACAAATTTCAATAAACATTTAGCGTGTTGCTCTGATTTTACCTTTAGGTTTTTCTAGCATGACACGAACTTCATTAACTGTATCCAAACATTCAAATTTTAACATTGTTGACGGTTGATATTTTTAAATGGGATGACTCGAAGAATACACCCACTAAACGTTCTTTCAGAAGATAAATCAAAACTAAAGTCAGAGTGGGTGTATTCTTCGAGTCATCCCATTTAAAAATATCAACCGTCAACAATGTTAAAATTTGAATGTGTGGATACAGTTAATGAAGTTCGTGTCATGCTAGAAAAACCTAAAGGTAAAATCAACGCAAATGTTTATTGGAACTGCTGCCGCTTTGCACATATTTCCACTAAAGATCTTAATTTCTACAGATTGGCTATAAACAAGATACATTGTCTTATTGTAGTAAATATCTGTCTTATCAGCCTTGAAAAGTTTTATATATAGAAATTATCTTATTGTGAAGGAATTTAACAGCACATATATATAAAAACCAAATTATCAATTTGCATGCTTTTTTTCTTAGAGAGTTTCATGTATATGTATTACTCATTAGTTATACTATGTCTAGTGAAAAATACATGAAATTAACTTGCAATTGACGTGTTGGCGTGAACATGACGAAATTAAGAAAAAGAATAGAAAGTGTAATTTTTCTACCACAGCGAGTTATTTCTGATTCTTCTACCTGTCTTATTATTTACGTTCACTAGTTTTCAAAGGTGTGAACTGTTACCAACCAAATATATGGAGTATAGGCATTTTACCACATAATTGTTTGCATGCGATATATTTAAAAAAAATACTATCCATCATAAAATACCCGAGCTCTTTCTTATTCGTCTAGATTACGAAGTAATTGCTTTCCAAAAAATATCAATCAATCAATCGAATTGAACTGATAATAAAAACCTGGTGCTCGTATATGTACTTTAATATTCATAAGAAACGCATCGAAGGGGAACCTCGTCAAGAGTCAGCCCTCGCGTAATAACTTGGGAAAAGTTTATATATCAACCCTCGTCAATTAAGTAGGTGTTTTCACTAAGCACAAATTAGGATAGCCAACTCTAGTTATAGTAGCAATAAACCCGCTTTTCAGTATACTATTTGAGATCATTTAATTAGATAACGTAAAATTACCTATTTCCATTTATAACACATGAACTAATATACGAATATAGTTAACAAAAATAAATCACTTCTTTTAATTTTTCCGATCGACTTTGAAAGAAATAACTTCTCTTTAAAAATTTAGTTTCTTATATACTCGGTGTTAATCTTTCAATAAGCAAAATTCATTTTCATTTCTAGCCGTTATTTCATTTCTAAACGAATATATTCATTACTAGTTTTTTTTTATGATTTCGTAATAAATTCGTAAAAAATTTCTAAAAACTTTATCAAAATCTTTATGGACCTGCAAGCCAAACTGCAAGATTTGATTTTAATCGAATGTAAGATGGATAAAATTAAATCACCATTTTTTAAATTAAAAATATTTCAAATGCGGCGAATATTTTATAAGGTGACAACAAATAATACTCCTAATCCCAATTAAAAACAAGAGACAAATCAAATATTACCACTTCTAAAATACCTGTAGGAAAATCAACTATTGTTTCACGTTCGACCATTGTTACTCAAGAAACCGACAGCTGAACATAATCCGAGTTGCATGTCTATAGTGAGAAAATTAATTTTGTTTTGCGAAAAAATTATTAAGTTTTCAAGAAAGGAAGTTGTCAATTGCTCTCAAACTATTTGAAAGACCGCAATAATATTTTTTACCTTCACTATGCTTTTTATCTTCATTATTATCGTCTGTTGTTTACATAACAGAGTTCATAATATCAACTTTTGTTTAAGTTGTCACAAACGTTATGTCATATTTATATTTTTTTACAGACAAAAAGGCCAGGAAAATTCAGTACAGTCGGAAATTAGTGAAAATGTGCAGAATTAAAAAAACGAAAACAAAAACTATATGATTTAGTATTTGCTAATCATAATTAAGCCTGTGGAGTATTTAAAAGAAATATGTAAATTGTTTGAGCTAACTCGAGAAAAGTTGCAATGTTTAGGCAAAGAAAAATAAATTGACCTATCCACAAGTGTGACTAAATACTACTAAGAAAGCCTCTTAAGTGCTACGGGAACTAGCGCCAGGAGGATTCCATACACATTTAGTTACACATAATTATTTAAAAGTACGTACTTGTTAAAAAAATACCAAGATGTTCTTTTACAATTTATCCATCATAACCATCTTATATGAAATTCAGAAACAATTGTTTTTGAATACATAAAAGACTTTTTTATAAATTATATTCCAAGCGATATGGAGTTTAAAAATGGAGCTTATTTTTGGCACTTGTACAATTTCCCTACTATTGAAATATATACAATTTAACTTGTTTTCTTGATGTACCATATTTTAACATTTTTATGTCAAACGGATTTAAAAAAAAATGGCTTTAATAAAGGATTCATTTATTTTCGAGTAAAATATTGAGCACATTCATCAACTAAAAATTAACATTTCTATATTTACTGTACATTAGAATACGGATATGGATGTCTTCTTCTTTGACGTCCCTAAATAAATATCTATACATATGATAAAATAGATTACCTTAAGTAAACATATGTATTATAGTAGAGATGATTCTTGACAAAGTTTGTAATACCTCGTTTTGTGAAAAAGGGAATTTGTTTAAAAATATTTAAATATCTTTATTAATTACCAACATAAATAAAAGCTATAAAATTTCAAATAAAACTTAAAGTGAATTAAATATAATGGATAAATTATAAAGCACTAACCATTGAAATATTTTAAAAAATGAAAGTAAATAAAACATTGTAGTTTAGAAAATGAAAAATGAATTTAAAAAAACAATTTAATGAACAGGAAAGACAATAAATACAAAAAGAGCAAACAAACTTGTTAAGTACGAGTTAAAATCACAATAGAAGGGTTCGATATACATTTAGGCAAATAAACATTTAAGTGTACACAGTATTTTTCACGAGACGAAAAACTATCGTGATTTGTTAAAAATTGATTACTACCACCATTGCTACTATTTTTAGTAAACTTTACATATTATGTGAATATTTTCAACAATATCTCTAAACCTATCTTACATAAAACTCTGTAAAAATAGTTCTGGAATCCTCACAAATTTTCTTGTGGGATTCTGGAATATAAACAATTCAATATGCTTATAAGACGCAAGTATTTTTGAATCACTGAGCCAAACTTCCAGTTTTTACGTCAAAAGGAAATATTTCAGATAAAATTCTAAAATAAATATTTCTGGAATTGTTAAAACTTTCTCTTTCAATTGATATCCGTATTAATATATGAAATTTAAAAAAACCAACCACTTTATTTGTCCTTTCTGAAAGACAAAATAACTTGAAAACTGAATAATTTATTAAAAGAAACTGTCCAAATTTTCCTATTACTTTTAGATTTTTGGCGAGATAACAATATTTTTGTTTTCACTTATGTTTTTTATGAATTTAAAATCAAATCCTCAATTTATATTTATTTTAGAAGTTTGCAACTGAATAGGAATAAAGTAGTCCGTGTAGACTCGTAAAATAATTCATTTCTCACAGCTGTTTTCCTGGAGACTGTTCAATGTAGAAACTTGAAATTTAGCATATCGATATAGAGAAATATGTTGTTCACTTATTAATTCTTAAAAATATTTGTACAGAAGTTCTAAAGATAAATAACTCAAAATTATTTTTTTTAAATTAACGTGTTATAAGTATTCTCTAAATATTTTATTTTTAACCTTATGTGAAATAGTTCCAGATATGTTGTTAGAAATATCCACAAAAATATATTTCCACTTTTTCTGTCTACAAAACTACTAAAGGTTATAAAATTGTAACTTTGACATGATTTTATTTAAAGCTAACTGTACACTACAGTAATTATGCCAAAATTTCACAGTTTTAGAAATATTTACAGTAGCGTTACTAATGTGAAAAATACACCAGGGAATATAAAACTAATATTGAAATTTATATACAGTTTAATAGAAATATTATAGACCCTTAAATATCTGTGTAGGCCTAAGTGTGTACCTCAGTAATGTGAATTCTGCATGTGTATTTACCGATTTTCATTTGCGATTTTTGAGGTTCGGTCTATTTCCTTTTTTCAAATTACCAAAAGCTTAAGGAAATTAAACTACACAAGAAAGCGAGAAACACATATTCGTCACGACGATATTGTTAAATGGAATAAATGCTCATTTTTATAGTGTCAGATATATTTGATATTTGAAAACTATGAGGATTTTCGAAATAGAAAAAAAATTTAATTTTTTCTTTAATTGCGTTCGTGCCATTTTTGCGCAAAATTCCAATTTTCTCAGCAAACACAAAGTTTCATATTAGTTTTGGTTCGTGAGTTGTAAATGCCAGAGATTTTTCGTTGATCGTATCCATTAAATTTTCAAAGATGTTTTATTAATATTTCAAAAGCTTCATATTTTTGGCAAAAAATATACTATGAATTAGGGGGTCAACTAATTGGATATCAATTCGTATAAGGTAATCTCTAAATTGAACGAATTAACATAAAATGTATCGACGAATGATTAATTGTGCCATGCACTACCTACCTACCAAATAATATCGATTGTTTTACAAAATTATATGGTAAGGAAATACAATTCTGCAATTGAAAGCGAGATCAAGCAACTAACAAGAATATATAATTGTACCGGGGAAAACAGATTTATTAAGTTTGTTCACAAATATGGTCACAAAAATATACAAAATTATTAAAAGCTGGAGAATGAGCGTAAGCAAAAAACAAATGATTATCTAGTAATCACGTAAATCTCAAATAAAAATGTATGAGTGTGTTAACTTGCATTATTAGCATAATAATAATGTCTATAAGAAAGAGCTAGAAACCAGTAAATAGTGAAAGTAAATAATGCGTAAACGGCCGAGTGGGCTTCGGGTGGGCGTTCTTTACTGCACGCGTTTACATTTTAAATCGATTGCCATTAATTTTTTATTAACCATCACAATACTTGCAAATTTTCATACTACTTTTTGCTAAAAATACTTCATACGATATTCACGTATGATATAATCATAATAAAAATATTTTTTTTTCCTTATTCGATTATTCATAAAGTTTCGATGAGTACGTTATTCATCTAGTCTATATTTTTAATAAAATATCATTGATTTACAGCTCTGCTTCAATTGAATATAGGTTCCTAAGGATGCGATAGCTTTCTTTTGCATGGCATTAATATTTGTTATTGATAAAATAATCATACACCTTTTATTTGATAAAAAATATAAAACACACAAACCTTAATATAAAAAACAAATACATACTTATGTTCACATATGGGAATGATAAGAAATTCTACTTAAGAAAAACATTAATGAAAATACATTAAAAAGCAAAATTTCAGGATTGTGCGATGTGCTTGACAAAAACTATTTTAAAACATTGATTTTGGTACGAAATTACAATATATTAAATACAGTATTCCTTTCATAACAAATAAGTCGGCAGTTTTCTTGCGAAAAGGTTTATAATAAATTATTATATTTGAAATAAATACATTTTATCTAAGAGTCGATCAAACACACGATGCTCTTTGTGTAGTAGTGTAATAATTCTTACATTTTGAGCTAAATTATATTAAAACATATTGTGACAGTACGTGACATTGAGACTATCTTTCTTGGTTTGATTGTTAACGTGAAATGTTCGGAATAAAGTTATCAGGAGCTCAAAGTCAACACGAGAAACGAAGCTTTATATGTAGTAATGTATGACGCAGGACTTTGTTTTTCTTTGTTGTCTCTTTGATCTTAAAGTTACAGCCACAATAAAACTTTGTGTTGAGTAATAACCTAAATTACGGTGTTAGCGTATAAAAGTTAAGCGAAGTTGTTTGAATTGTTTTCGAGGAGGTCAACAATTTAAAGTTTTCTTATTTTTCTGCCCGACTTCGCGGATATCGTTAAGTATAGCTTGCTCTGCATTGTTGTCAATAATACAAGCGTAAGTTGAAATCGAAAATTCACTTATTATAAAATTCAATATCATTGGGGTCGGGAAAAATATTTTACAACATAAACGTATATTTAATATTGATAAAAAATATAACATTTCCAAGGTCTCGATTTATCAGCAAAAATTGAGTATAAATATGATCTTAATAATCTGATTCTGGTTAACAACTCTAATATTGAAGGTAATACTTCCTTTAAATTTTTAAATGCAAAATTCAAGCTGAACGTAAAATTACTAAAATTACTTAATTACTAAAGAACAGATCTACATTTTCAAGTCGAAGGAATTCGACTTGAAAATGTAGATCTCCGAAAGCATTTTAGTTCGTCAGTTCCGCAATCTGATCGGATAAATCCGCATCATATAGGGCTTGCAAGAAACATAATAACGTCATATTTTTATTTTATATTTATTAATACATACTAATTTCTTTAAACTGATTTTTGAAACATCGAATAAACCTTAAACTTTGTAAGTTGTATTTTTTAATCGCATTATATATACGATACTTTTAAGTATTTTTTTTAGTTAAACAAACTGTACTGATCAATTTGCTTTTTAGCCGGTTAATCGCCAATCGACGCTAATTGAGCTAGCCTTTAAAATTTGATTACACTATTACAACAAGATAGCACAAATTTCCAAAGAGAATTGAAGCATGCTAAATTGGATTGAACACTCCGACGGTGTTTATAAAGACGATGAGATTAAAAAAACGCGTGCACATACTTACACATACACGCAAATATGCATACACATACACTTGAAATAAAATTGAATAATTATTAAAACTTGGGCAGCCCTTATGAAGAATTAGTTGTACATAATATAACGATGAAAACTTTCCAGAAGTTGCATTTAAATTCAAATGTGTTTTGCTTTTCTTTTTGGGGTTTTTAAATGAATATTTGGTAAAAGTATTTACAATTTTGCTGTGGACTGCACGTTTTAATAAATTAATCGATTTAACAAAAGTATTAAGCGAGAAATAGTTAATAAAATGTTAAGTGTTCAATTTAAGAGTAATGTGCATAAATGAAAGCTTCCAATCAGGAATAATTACTATTACTACCTTAAATAAATGCTAGACACAGGATATATCTCCGGTTTTATCTTCAGGTGGGCTATTAGCGAAGATTAAGTATTAGGAACATCCAACAACATTTATATGTTTCAAATACAATAGCGGAAGCCTGGTTTGTGTGGGTTTTCACACTGTTTATGTTAGTGAGTTTATTGTAGGGGAGCGGTGTAGGTTTTATTATATTTCCGAGATGTATACGATATACCATTATTTTAGTGAGGTTGTACAATGCAAATGTTCTGGTGTATGTAATAAAATTAAATGGAAGTTATTCTCGGTAATATATTCATACAAAAGCAAGGGTATCTGGAAGTTAGAACAAGGTTATACCACTAATTCAACATATCTCCGGTTTTATTTATTCATATATTTATATATATATATATATATATATATATATATATATATATATATTTCTTTTTTCTTTTTTTGATTTTTTTTTATATTTATTTATTTCCTTCAATTTTTTTTATACACTTATATTTATAAGTGTATTTGGGCTGAAACAATTTGAAGAGTACTATAGAATCTATGTTGTCTAATTATATTATGTCTAGAACATATTAAGTACGGGTGATGATATTATATTTAGTTGTCCATTTAATATATTAACCTTGGTGTCTTTTTTATGTCTGTTTATTTCTACTGTTTCTAGGATATTAAGTTTATTACTTTTTGTATTTATTTGTAATATATAGGGGGCATTATCAGTAAGGCAGTAGGGGCATTATCAGTAGTGCAGTCATTATCAGTGGTGGCATTATCATTAGCAGAGTAAGATGTGTCTGGCCTGTTATTTCGCCAGCTGGCAATGTGTTCTTTATATCTTGTAGTAAAATCTCTTCCTGTTTGACCTATGTATACACTATTACAGTCGTTACATTTAAGTTAAAGATACCACTCTTTTTATGTTTATCTATTTTTTCTTTATTATTAATAACGGTTTTACCCAAGTTAAAAAAGGGAAGAAATGTTTTGTCAATATTGGTGGAAAAGGGGAGAAATGTTTTGTCAATATTGTTAAAGTTTCGCCTGGTAAAGAAATAACGCTATCAAAATCACTTCAATGTCGCCTAAATGTCGCTTATTATGTCGTGCGAATGGATTTAACATTATCGACGTGATTGACTAATTAACATTATTTACCAGTATCGTATTATTTATTGTATGGCCAATTATCTGACATCTGCAAAAATCATAAAAAATCCCTCAATGACAAAAAAAAACACATTTTGCTAATAATACTGTAAGTTATTGCAAAGTTTCTGTCTTAGTTAAAAATATCAAAGCGTGAATATATCTTACCCTTTCATACATAATAAAAAAATCACCATTGCAACCATTTGCAATGGTGATTGTGACCGGATTCGTGACCAATATGCCTGTTGACATAAGTGATTTAAATTTCTAACATTTCGACAAACTAATGTGGTGATGGGAAATAGCTACAATAGCTTGTTTATAAAGAATAAACGAGTATATTTTATTTTACCTGTCTGTATATGTATTTTGCCTTTTCCAGAATCGTTTTCTCAGAAATCGTTTGACGTAAAAAGTTAATGTTTGTAGTAGTGATAAAGCATATTAACTTGCATAAATTCAATAATGAATACTCAAAAAGTATTGATGTAAACATTTTGGAAAGGACATATAAAGTGATTAGTTTTTTTTAATTTCATATATTATTACGGATATCAATTGAAAGAAAAAGTTTTAACAATTCCAGAAATATTTGTTAGAATGTTATGTGAAATATTTCCTTTTGAGGCAAAAACTGGAAGTTTGGCTCAGTGATTCTAAAATATATGCGGTTTATAAGCATATTTAATTGTATATATTCCAGAATCCCACAAGCGGAAATAATTATACAGGAATATCAGAGGGTAAAAATTAAATAATTTTTTTTATTCCATATACCATTTGAGGTAAACATTGAAAGAAAATTTGTGAGGATTCCAGAACTATTTTTACAGAGTTTTATGTAAGATAGGTTTAGAGATATTGTTGAAAATATTCACATAATATGTAAAGTTTAATAAAAATAGTAGCAATGCTGGTAGTAATCAATTTTTAACAAATCACGATTTTTCATTTCTTAAATTACAATATTTTATTTAGTTTAATTTTTTAAAACATTTCAATGGTTAGTACTTTATTATTTATCCATTATATTTAATTCACTTTAAGTTTTATTTCAGACTTTATAGCTTTTATTAATGTTGATAATTAATAATATTTAATTATTTTTAAATAAATTCACTTTTTCACAAAACGAGATAATGCAAACGTTGTTAAGAAACATTCTCTACTAAAGTACAAATGTTTGCTCAAGGTAATCTCTTTTATCATATATGTAGATATTTATTTAGGGACGTCAAAGAAGAAGAGATCCATATCCGTATTCTAATGTACAGTAAATATAGAAATGTTAATTCTGCCAATTTTTAGTTGATGAATGTGCTCAATATTTTACACGAAAATAAATGAATTCTTTATTACAGCCATTTTTTTCAAAATCCATTTGACATAAAAATGTTAAAATATGGTACATCAAGAAACCAAGTTAAATTGTATATATTTCAATAGTAGGAAAATTGTACAAGTGCCAAAAATAAGCTCCCTTTTTTAATCTCCATATATCGCTTGGAATACAATTTATAAAAAAGTCTTTTATGTATTCAAAAATAATTGTTTGTGAATTTCATGTAAGATGGTTGTGATAGATAAATTGTAAAAGAACATCTTGGTATTTTTTTTAACAAATACGAACTATTAAATGTTTATGTGTAACTAAATGTGTATGGAATCCTCCTAGCGCGAGTTCCCGTAACTCTTAAGAGGTTTTGTTAGTAGTATTTAGTCACATTTGTGGATAGGTACAATTTATTTTTCTTTGCCTAAACATTGAAATTATTCTGGAGTTAGCACAAACAATCTATTTCTTTTAAATACTCCTCCGGTTTAATTATGATTAGCAAATATTGAATATATTTGGTGTTATTTTTTTAGAAATTCATTATTCACAGAGCTTTAACCATCCCTCTAGAAAGAAATAAAAACTACAAAACAAATCGCAGTATAAAATAATTATGAACCATCAATTGTCACAAAACTGCACCATAATAAATTATGAAAAATACTAATACAAGAAATATACCCGGTCGTACCAAATAATAATAATATTTACTATAAATCTATCCCATACATAGGTAATATATCACTCAAATTAGGAAAACTCTTAACTAATAATAAAAATATAAATAATACATGTGCTTATAGTACCTTAAATAACTTGGGTAAAACCGTTATTAATAATAATGAAAAAATAGATAAACATAAAAAGAGTGGTATCTATAAACTTAAATGTAACGACTGTAATAGTGTATACATAGGTCAAACAGGAAGAGATTTTACTACAAGATATAAAGAACACATTGCCAGCTGGCGAAATAACAGGCCAGACACATCTTACTCTGCTAATGATAATGCCACTACTGATAATGACTGCACTACTGATAATGCCCCTACTGCCTTACTGATAATGCCCCCTATATATTACAAATAAATGCAAAAAGTAATAAACTTAATATCCTAGAAACAGTAGAAATAAACAGACATAAAAAAGACACCAAGGTTAATATATTAAATGGACAACTAAATATAATATCATCACCCGTACTTGATATGTTCTAGACGTAATATAATTAGACAACATAGATTCTACAGTACTCTTCAAATTGTTTCAGCCCAAAAGGAAATAAATAAATATAAAAAAAAATAAAAAATCAAAAAACGAAAAAAAATAACAATATATATATATATATATATATATATATATATATATATATATATATATATATATATATGAATAAATAAAACCGGAGATATGTTGAATCAGTGGTATAACCTTGTTCTAACTTCCAGATACCCTTGCTTTTGTATGAATATATTACCGAGAATAACTTCCATTTAATTTTATTACATACACCAGAACATTTGCATTGTACAACCTCACTAAAATACTGGTATATCGTATACCTCTCGGAAATATAATAAAACCTACACCGCTCCCCTACAATAAACTCACTAACATAAGCAGTGTGAAAACCCACACAAACCAGGCTTCCGCTATTGTATTTGAAACATATAAATGTTGTTGGATGTTCCTAAGAGTTAATCTTTGCTAATAGCCCACCTGAAGATGTTGTAATACTTTGAAACCTGGGTCGTGGTAAAGAACTCAAAGAAAGTAGAAGTAATACTACATCACGTAGTTTCATTTGATTGTGGATTAGCAAATACTAAATTATATCGTTTTTGTTTTCCTGTCTTTTAATTCTCCAGATTCACGCTAATTTCCGACTTTGCTGAATTTTCTTAGTCTTTTGGTCTGTAAGAAAATTTAAATATGATATAACGTTCCTGATAACTTAGACAACAGTTGGTATTATGAACTCTGTTATGTAAGCAACGGACGATAATAGTGAAAGTAAAAAGCATAGTGAAGATAAAAATATTATTGCGGTCATTGAAATAGTTTGAGAGCAATTGAAACAACCTTTCTTGAAAACTTAATCATTTTGTAGCAAAAAAAACAAAAAAAAATTCATTTTCTCACTAAAGACGTGCAACTCACGTTATGTTCAACTGTCGGTTTCTTAATTAACAATGTTCGAACATGAAATAATAGTTCGTTTTCCTACAGGTATTTTAGAAGTGGTTTGTTGTTACATGCATTATATAAGTTATTTGTTTTCAGCCTATAAAATATTTGCCGCATTTGAAACATTTTTAATTTAAAAAATGTTTATTTTATTTTATCTTTCTTACATTCGGTTAAAATCACATCTTGCAGATTGGCCTATAGGTCTATAAAGATTTTAATGTGGTTTTTTTGAAATTTTTTGCGAAATTATTACGAAATGGAATTTTGCCTATTGAAAGATTAACACCATACTCGGTGTTAATCTTCTAAAATCTAAAATAAAAGGTAAACATCATAGTACTCTGAGAAGCGGGTTTATTGTTAATACAAATAGAGTTGGCTTAGGCTTTGGCCTCATTTATGCTTAGTGGAAATACCTACTTAATTGACGAGAGTTAATATAAAAACTTTTCCAAAGTTATTACGCGAGGGCTGACTCTTCGATGCGTTTCAGTTCAACAGCTCACTTGTATTTAATGCCGATATTCTTTTTTATGAATATTAAAGTACATATACGAGCACCAGGTTCTTATTATCAGTTCAGTTTGATTGATTGATTGATATTTTTCGGAAAGCGATTACCTCGTAATCTAGACGAATAAGAACGAGCTCGGGAAAATTATTATAGATAGTATTGTTTTAAAATATATCGCTTGCAAACAATTGTGTGGTGAAATGCCTATACTCCATATATTTGGTTGGTTAAGAGTAACAGTTCACAACTTTGAAAACTAGTGAACGTAAATAATAATACAGGTAGAAGAATCAGAAATAACTCGCTGTGGTCGAAAAATGATACTTTCTATTCGTTTTCTTAATTTCGTCATGTTTACGCCAACACGTCAATTGTAAGTTAATTTCATCTATTTTGCACTAGACATAGTATAACTAATGAGTAATACATATACATGAAACTCTCTAAGAAAAAAACATGCAAATTGATAATTTGGTTTTTATATATATGTGCTGTTAAATTCCTTCACAATAAGATAATTCCTATATCCGAATAAAACCTTTCAAGACTGATAAGACAGATATTTACTACAATAAGAGCAATGCATCTTGTTTATAATCAATCTGTAGGAATTAAGATATTTAGTGAAAATCTGTGCAAAGCGGCTGCAGTTCAAATAAGATATCTTCGCGTGTTTTATTTTTGACAAATTTCAATAAACATTTAGCGTGTTGCTCTGATTTTACCTTTAGGTTTTTCTAGCATGACACGAACTTCATTAACTGTATCCAAACATTCAAATTTTAACATTGTTGACGGTTGATATTTTTAAATGGGATGACTCGAAGAATACACCCACTAAACGTTCTTTCAGAAGATAAATCAAAACTAAAGTCAGTAAAGATGTTATATTAACTTGTAGTATTTCAAAGGTAGAAAAAGTGACCAATTTTATTATAATGAATAATATAATTATTAATAATATGAAATAAGTAATACGATGTAAAAGTGCTAATAAAGAGGGATACACAAATGCGTCGGTTGAGAATTTCTCAATACGCTCCAACTTTTAATAGGAAAATACAAATATTCTTAATAAAAAAAGTCACATATATGACAGGATTATTTTGGTGATATCCAAATTTCATCATAGTAAACCATACTTCTGTGAAATATTAAAAATAAAATTAAAAAAATTATGAACAAAATCATAATAAAGCTCATAAATACCTTTTGAGCCGTCATTTTAAAATAAAAGAAAAAATAAATTTAAAGTCGTTTGTTGTCACGTTTTAATTTTCTTACCTACATCTAATACTACTACAACAGTTCATAAATGATGTTTTAAATATTCACAGTAAATTATTATATCACAGTCACCTACTGTTATTTGGTACTTTATTGGATAAGTGGTGCTTAATGTGTTTATTGATAAAGCTCTTTCAAAAATGTTTATAAGAAAGATCAATCTAATTTCCCAATCAGATTTTAGACATAAGACAAAATCATTTTGATTCGCCGTTAAAAATATGTTTAATTCTAAAAGCTGACTAGTATATTTCTAAACAAACTAATTTTTTTTAATCCATATCATTATAGTTTTAGTATAAACCTATAACTAAGCTATGATGAAATAAACCTGTCTAACCGTATTGCGAGATACCGAAATTTAGTAAAGTAAAATTATCGTAGTAAATATCATTTTAGATATTACCTGAGACATAAATTTGATTAATATGTCTTAATAAATATGGATTTCGTTATTCTAACGAATATCAAATCAAATTTCTTGCTTGAACGTGTAATGGGAGAAACTATTATAATTTGAAAAATGTTTATCAAAATAGTGTAAAAAAAATATGATTTAGTTAAGAACAATGTAACAAATACTGGCAGAAAAATTAATTTTACTCTATGAATTTTGACGACGTCAAGAATAAACATCAAAAGATCTAATGGGTTCTGCTCGTACACACAAGTAGTGTAGATCTAAGCACTGCAATGTTTAATTATTCATTATTTAGTGGGGTAAATATTTCTTGTACATGTTTTTGTGAAAGTTGCCCAAAGCATCGTATGCAGCACATAAAATATTTGTAATAAAAAGTACTCGTACTAGTTGTGAACCATAACTTAATACAGGCCTTCGGACCTAGATTGGTCAGAGATTTTCACAATTTTAAATTTTGCAAGTACATGATTTATGGTCATTTTGGCATTGCTAAATATAGTAATGAAGTTAAATTTTAAAACATTGTTTTTTTCCTTTTGCAATTGTTGCACTAATTTAAGAGATTTATTTCGCAAATCCCTTTTAAGACATCCGGAGATAATTAGGTAGACCTAGTATTAACATAGCTCTTAGTTTCTTCACTTTTTTCCATATTTTATTCAAGATGGTTTTGAACTTAAATTTCCTTCCATTATGTTATGAAAATATTTATATTTTTTTTTCAATCAAAAAGTATGATGTTATATTTACCTAGAACGTATTGTAAAATATTGAAATCGTGAATAAAGTGTGTGTGTGAATATTTGTTGCGTACAATAAACGTTGCCACTATACTTTTTTTTCATAAATTTTCTTAGATAAATGATTACCAGTTAGGAGGTCATTAGACTTATGGTTAAAAGATTACTGGTGGGTTAATTTAAATTAACGTTTATCCATATCCATACATTTAAATATAGGGAAGGAAATATATTTTTTGGCTTAAATAAATGGGTATTAGTTTTAAAAAATTGGTTTGATAAACAAAATTTTAGTTAACATTTCATTGATTTTCGAGCTCCTAAATAATATCTGCTTTATTAATATTATCGCTGCCTTCTATACTTATAATCAAAAACATATACCTCCTTACTTAATGAATTGTTAATATTATGAATATTTCTTTTTAAAGTTATACTTTTTTGGGGCGTTATGAAAAAATGATAAGAGTGAAATTTCATGATGCGCTCATGCGCACGCACGATCAAAAATCGACAAAATAAAGTTGGTCACGATGCAATAAAATCGATAATATGGAGTTCCTCACGATGCTCACGCACGATGCAACAAAAATTGGCAGGATGAAGTTGCTCACTGAATACATATTAATATGCGTGCAGTGACTGATACTATATTCATGTTAGCTATTGAGGTATTTGTGAAGAAATGACACGTTTTTGATATTCATACAAATATAAGTTATATCTGTGCGTTTAAATAATATTTTTTAATAATTAAAGTTTATTAAAAAATATTATAAAATAAACATTGTTCCATATTATAAAATAAACATTTATTATTGTGAATGTTCGTGATATAAATTGCGCTTGTAAAGTTTTTAAAATATATTTCAAGTGTATTTCTTTAAGTGAGATTAAGTTTCGGTATGTATTTTTTTGCATTATAAATTATTACTTTATTATTTATTAATTAGTTCAAATTAATAAATTACAATAAATTATCAGCATATCAATTTATTTCCATTATTAATTAGATTTTGTTAAGATTACTTTTGTAAATTTAACAATTTATTATATATATTTTTAAAATATTTAAAAATAATTATTGGTCTGAATTATAATTGTCCCAACCGTAATTAAAATTACAGTATAGTCCTTTTATTATTTTATTTCCATTTATTAATTGCGTGATAAATAAATGTATTCTTATATTACGTTAAAAAATTATAACTTCTAAGACGCGTACATGAGTACACGTACAATTTTTAAAATTTTTTTTCATTTAGTCACTATCCAGACATTAACGTGATTTTTATTTCTCTTTCATTGAGAATATCTTTTGGGTATGGCATTCTTTTCTGTTCATTTTCACAACTTTAGCATGGCACGGTGATATCAATATTCTGAACATTGTGAAAATATGTGAAATGACGTTCTTATACTAAATTGCATATACTATCCAACAGATTCTAAGAGTAATATCATCCTCTTTACAAATATAAAATCTCTCAAAAGTTAATATTGTTTACTGGAGGAAAATGTTTTAGAGTATATCCAAATAGGGGGAAAAGGCAAGCATAAGTTATTTATTTATTGACCACATGCACTTACTGATATATTAAAGGTAACATATTAGTATCGATAAAAAATTAATGGCTTAACAAAATTTAAATTTATAGACAACTCAAGTTACTTTTACTCATCATAAACGAATTACTATGTTATGCGAGTGCTCTCGGGTGGTTTAGTAGTTGATTACCGCGGAAAACTGGAGAATTCCAGTACTAGAAATACTAGAAATAGACTTTAGATACTAGAAATTAAAATACGCAACATCTGTCTGAAGTCCGAAGATAACATAATACGAAACTTTGGCGATAAGAACCGAACCGACGTTCGTTACGACGTCTTCGTCGTAGCAAACGTCGATTCTAAATTCATGCTGCTTACCACAAATTTAATTCTTTTAACGGAATTAGATGTAGAGATGTAAAACGATATCAAATAATTTAGTAGGTATGGAAAGCATAGCGATCTGTCTAAATTTAGTAATGTCCAACGCCGTGCCACCCTTATGTGCAGGTGTTACCCGGATAATTTTCTGACGCAAGAGACGAATACTGATTGATATCGAAACTTTAAATTTATTTTTCAAAAGTTGCGTAAAAATATGAACGAAAGCTTTGAGTATACCTTCGGGTCCGATTGATCTCTTCAATTTGGGGAAAGTGAATTTAAGATTATTATCAGCTACAAGTGTGACATCAACGACAGGTACTTATGAC